>PVKB01004015.1:0-93048 GCA_004027205.1 Ctenodactylus gundi
TTTTTTTTTTTTTTTGAGACGTGATCTCGTGTAGTCAGGCTGCTCCAGGCTGCCTTGAATCTCTCAGTAATTCTCCTGCCTCAGCCTTCCTGGTGCTCAGATTACAGGTGTGCACCACCATGCCTGGCTTCTATCTATTTTCTATGTGGTCCTGGGGGAATCGAACCTAGGGTCTTGCTCATACCAGGCAAGTGCTTTGACCACTGAGTTACACCTCCAGCCTAACCACTTAACCTTTTAGTTCAGTATTTTCAGCATTTGGTGAGGAAGCCTCACACCCTACAAGCACTTTAGGCTTTTGTTAAAATGTGTTGTCTTTAACTGGGCATGATGGTCCATGTCAGTAATCCCAGCACTTGGAGGGCTGAGGCAGGAAGATCACAAGTTTGAATCCTGGACAGTTTAGTGAGACCTTGTCTCAAAAAATAAAAAAATAAAAAGGGAGCTGGAGGAATAGCTCTGTGGTTAAAGTGCTTGCGTAGCAAGCTCAGGGCCCTGAGTTCAATTCCCCAGCACCACATAAAGCTGGGCATGGTGGCTCACACCTATAATCCCTGCACTCAGGAGGCTGAGGCAGGAGAATTGCTGTGAGTTTGAGGCCAGCCTGGACTCCATAGTGAATTCAGGACCAGCCTGGACAACAGAGTGAGACCCTGTCTTAAAAATAAATTAAAATAAAAATGGTCTGAGAATATAGCTCAGTGTAAGCCTCTGGCTTCAATCCTTAGCACTACAAAAAATATGTATAATTATATATAATTTATATACAAATTAGCTGACTAATTAGTGATGTCTTTCTTGCCTGGGAGCATAGTTCAGTGGTTAAATTATTGAGACCTACAACTGCCTAATGAGGCGTGTGAGATTGAACAAGTAAATGTTATCTGAAAAAAAAAAAGCTAAGTAAATAAAAAAAATACTTGCCTCGCATGTGCAAGATCCTGGGTTCAAATCCCTAGTGCTAGATAAAGATTAACTGGGTGTGATGGTGTATCTCTGTCATCCTAGCATTGGAGAGCCTGAGGCAGGAGGATTGCCATTAGTTTGAGGGCAGCCTGGGCTCCGTAGTGATTCCAAGACCCTCCTGGACTAAGAATAAGACCAAGGGGGAGGGGAGAGGAAGAGGAGAATCTTGAGTTGGGAGGATAGCTCAGTGATAGAGTATTTGCCTATTGTTTGTGGACCTTGGGTCCCAGCCCCATAAATAATCTTCTAGCCTAGGCTTAGAGATTTCAGGGAGAAAAAGTCACCTAATCTGGGACCCATAGCATAGGACCAGTCCGAAGCTAAATGATTTCCAGTCAAAACATTTCCCCTCTAGCAGTACTGAAGAGGCAGCCTACTCACAGAAAGGCTCAGTACCAAAAGATAAGTTGGGCCTGTGTAAACATGTGAGGGAAAGTTGGGCCAAGTTTTTATGTGAAAAAGTAGAGGAAGGGATGAAAAATATGTGTTGACAGGTAAGAATGACTTGTCAAGAACTTATTAGGTGCCAGGTAGTGTTACACAAACTTGATGCTTAAGTACTTGTTTAATTCTCATATAACAGTGAGGTAAAATCTTTTATCTCGCATTTACAAGGAAACTCATCATACTGGGCATAATAACTCGCCCAGTATCACACAGCTAGTAACAAACTTGAGGCTCAAGCAAGTAGATGGAAATACATGGCCTAACTTTGAGTCTCTTACCATGCCCTCTCTGCCATGTTTTAGGGTTTTCTCCTTTTTTTTTTTTTTTTTGTTTTTAGTTTTAATCCTATTGCCTCAGCCTCTTAAGTTCCTGGGAGCTGCCATACTTTCTGTATTAGCCCTTTTATACAGAATTTTTGACTAAGTAGTGGGTAATGATGTATGTTTCTAAAAGTAAGGAAAGACTGAGGCAAGAGGATTGCCATGTGTTTGAGTCCAACCTGGGCTATATAGTGAATTCAGGACCAGCCTGGACTATAGAGTGAGACTCTTTTAAAAAAAAAAAGTAAAGAAATTTATATATAAAAAGTTACCATAATTAGAAAGAAGCTGTCTTAGTTACTTTTTTATTACTGAGAAGAATGCCTCACATCCACAACTGTAGGGAGGAAAAATTTATTTTTTTAGCTCACAGTTTCAAAAGTTCACAGTTTCATAGGCAACCGGCAACAGTAGAAGCACATGGCAGAGGCAGAGGTGGAGGCAGCTCCCCACGGCATTGCAAATAGTAAGCTGGGTCCAGGAGGGAGGGAAGAAGTAGCATATAGCCCCTTCCAGGTCCAGCCTTAGTGTTCTGCCCATTATAGGTTTAAACCTCGAATCCACCATATGCAATTAATCTATAAAATACCACATGTCTATCTTCCACCACTCATAATCCACCCCTCCATACCAGGCCCCCATCTCTTAATAGCACATGATTCCATAGATAACCAATAATATCTAAATCCATGAGATTTTGGGGGGGGGGGTTATTCCAGATCCAAACCACAATACTCCACCTCTGGCCCCCAAAAGACTGATGGCTGTCGTCTCATTTAAAATGCATTTAATTCTTCTCTAAGAGTTTTAATAAAGTTCCACACTGCTAAAAAAAAAAAAAAAAGTCCAAGTCCAGAGTCTCCTCTGAGACACAAAGCAGACTCCCAGCTGTGAGCTCTTGTGAAAAGTCACAGAAAGGTTAAATACTGACAGCATATAATGGCACAGGGTGATGATTCCCATTCCAAAAGGGAGGAATAGAAAGATAAAAGGTAATTGGACCAAGACAATTTCTAAACCTGGCAAGGCAAGGGTTAAATCCTATAGTCTTGTATCCAGCACCCAGGGTAAGTTGTGGTAAGATGTGAACTGCAAAGGGCTTGGGTGGCCCCACCCCTACGGCATCTCCACTGTCTGCAACCTCCTTCTTCTCTTCTTTGGGCTGGTCTTTCCCACAGCCTACAGCCTTCCTCTGGGAATGATCCATGCTCCTGTCTTCTCCAAATGTTCCAGGTCTCCACTGCACCTTAGGCTTCTCCTTCACAACTTCACACACTGTCCTTCCAGGAGCACACTGCCTGGCCTCCAAGACCTTCCTCTGAAATCTTGGTAGAAACCTCCATGAATCCACAACTCTTGCACTTTGCAAGCCTGTAAAGCCAGGACAACATGGAGATTGCCAGGGTCTACCACTGGCTTGAGCAGTGGCCTTACCACCTTGGGCAGTCACTGTTGAGGCCTCCGCATTTTTAGGTGATTGAGCTCCAGGTGGCTCTTTCTTTAGCACTACAGGATGCCCTGGGATACACTTCTGAAAGCAAAGTCTTTCATTCTTCCACCCTTTAATAGATAAGAGGTGGAGTCTTGCTGATTTCTGAGTCATGCCAGGGCCTCTGTTTTATAGTCCTGATGGCAAGTACTTGGTGAATGCTAGTCTCTTTACTTCCCTGTACTCTTTGGCCCCACCACCACAGGCCATTTTAGCCTGGCACTGTAAACTTTTGGTATCATTTTTTCTACCATCTTTTCCTCATGCCTTTTAACATACAGTTGGTTAAAAGCTGCAAACAGCAGCCAAATAGCAACTTGAATATCAGTCTGCCTTGAGATTTCCTCTGCCTGATTAAGTTTAGTCTACTGCCCTTAGTCTCAGTTTTAGGCAGTTTCTGGATGGGGGAAAAATGCTGATAGACTTTCTGCCAGATAGTAGCATGTGTGGTTTTTAGACCACTTGTCAATGCCATCTTCCTTCCTGCCTGAAACTCCTTGTGCTTGGCCTTCCCAATCCACACTTCTATCAGCATTCTGGTCTTCTGAGCTCCGACCAGAGTCTCCCACCACACGTAGCTCAGTGCACTCCAAGCCTTCTCCAGCCAGCATCCTTAAGCCTTTCCAAACTCCTTCCACAAACCAGTTTCAAAGGCTTCCGTACCACATGCTCAGCCAAAGTCACAGCAACAACTTCACATCTCTGATGCCAGTTTCTGTCTTGGTTACTTTTTCATTGCTGGGACAAAATACCCAACATGCACACATTAGGAGAGGAAAAGTTTATTTGAGCTCACAGTATCAGAAGGTCACAGTCTATTCATGGGTGGCTGGCAACAGTGGAAGCCTGTGGTAGAGGCAGAGGTAGAGGCAGCTCCTTATGTCATTGCAAGCAGGAAGCCAAGTCCCAGAAACAAGGGAGGAAGTAGCATATACCCTTTCAGGTCCTACGCAGTGATCTGCCCCTTCCAGGTCCAGCCTCAGTGTTCTGCCTCTTCCAGGTTTAAGTTCTTAAACCAACATATCACCATATGCCAGCAATCTGCAATCTACCACATGCCTGTCTTCCACCACACACCATAATCCACCACATGCCCATAATCCACCCTTCTGGACCAGGCCTCAATGTCCTAACAGCACATGGTTCCATAGATAATCCATAACATCCAAATACATCCAAATACTTGGGGACATTCCAGATCCAAACCACACAGAGGCAGAATGAGAATTTGTCCATCTTCTTTTCAACTTTAAAACTTGTGTTTATTTTTTAATGGTATTAGCAGTTAAACCCATAGTCTTTGCACTGAGCTATATTCTCCCCCCCCCCCCCCCCAACACACCCTGCTTTTTTTGAAACAAGGTTTTGCTACATTGCCTGAGCTGGGCTTGCTCCTAGGCTCCTTCTGCCTCTGTCTCTCACATGCTAGGAGACATGGTGTGTGTCCTGATGCCTCATACTGTCTTTCATATCATAATAGTTTGTCTGATATAAATGGAAATTTATATGCCAATTCACTTGTAGAAAACTTTTTTGTGGTTAAATAAGCTTAATTCAGGAGTAGAGGTTAAACAAGGACAATATATATGGTTTGGACTGTATATTGTGTATTTATGGGGCATATGAAAGTATTCAGGAAATAGTGAACATTCTAGAACTGAAGTCAGGGAGGCCTCTGTTGTCCAGGCTGGGGCTGGTCTTAAACTCACCATGTAACCCAAGCTGGCCTCAAACTCTTGGAAAACCCCCTGCCTCAGCTTCCCAAGTGCTGGAATTGCAGGTGTGCATGACCACACCAAGCTAATTTTTTATTTTTAAGACAGGGTCTTGTTCAGTAGTCCAGGCTGGTGGTCCTGAATTCACTATAGAGCCCAGGCTGGCCTCAAAGGCACAGTAATCCTGCCTTGGCCTCCCAAGTGCTGGGATTATAGATGTGTACCATCACACCATGAGGTTCTGGAGACTAGAGGCATAGCTCAGTGGTACAACTCTTGCCTAGCATGTGATGTTGGAGAATTGAACTTGAGCTTGTACTTGCTAGACAAGGGCTCTAACTTCTGTGCTATTCCTCCAGCCCCACTAATTTAGCCCTGCTAATTTTTATGTGGTGCTGAAAAATTGAGCCCAGTGCCTTTCCCCACATGTGGCCAAATGCTCCAACCACTGTGCTATGCCCATATCCACCGGAAAGTCTTACACTTCAATCTTAGGAGTCATCTGGTATCAGTAACCTTTCATTACTCTGGAGTAGGTGAGCACTCTCAGAGTGAGGAGAGGAACTGGCCCTTGAGTAATGCCTGGGAATAGAAAATTAGTCGACAGAGAAAAAGGGTTCTGTGAGGTGCTTGAGAATGGATTAAGAGACAGAAAAGGAACCAGGAGAATTACACTTAAGAAAAAAAGGAAAATAAATTTCAGAAGTGAGGGATAATCAATAATTCAGATGACAGCAGAGGATGATAAGAACTGAGATCTGGTCCTTAGATTTGACAGAAGAGATCTGTGATTTCAGGCAAACAGTTGCAGTAGGATTGAGGGAGTAGAAGCCAGACCCAAGGAAGCTGAGGAATGAATGGAAGATGAGGAAGTGGAAATAGTGAATTCACAGGGACACTATGTTTTGGCTGTGTGGGAGAAGCAGAGTGAGCCAGCAGGTTGAAAGGAAAAAAAAATGCTTAAGAGGAAAAAGAAAATTTTAGGGACTGTGGCATAGCTCAGTGGTCAGAGCACTTGCCTAACAAGTGTTAGACCCTGAGTTTGATTCCCCAGCACTTCATAACTGGGCATGGTAATGCATGCCTATAATCCCAGCACTTGGGAGAAGGGTTGCTGGGGCTGCATAGTGAGTTCAGGACCAGCTTGGACTTCAGAAAAAAACTGTCTTAAAATAATTTTTTTAGCCCAAAGTGGTATACAGACCTATGATCCCAGCTACTTAGGTGACTAACACAGGAAGATTGCAAGTTGGAGGCCAGATGAACAAATAAACAAACAAATAAGAAAGCCTGGGTATATACAAAGGCTCAGTGGTAGAACCCTTGCCTACCCAAAGATGGATAAGGCCCTAACACTGCAGCAAAAAGAAAAAAAAAAAGGCTTTAAATTTTTATATAAATTTCAGATGTGCATATGTGTATTTATATGCATGCCTATCAGAAATATCAGCATATTTTAGGTAGAGGGACAAAGTCAGAGGCAGAAATAAAGTCTGGGGACTGGGGGTATAGCTCAGTGATACAACCTTTGCCTAGCATGCACAATGTAAAAAGAGACAGAGAGTCATAGCCAAACACAGGCACAGTCATTCTAGCTGGGATGTTGCAAGACTACTTATTTTTCCCATGACATAGGTAAGAAGGGAGAGAGGGTAGGCCTGAAGGCACTTGCTTTTCTCATTCTTTATCCCTGGAGTGGTGCGATGTGAATCAGAAGGTGAATCTTTGTATAAGCTTGGTGCTCCAAAAGCCTAACCTGATTTCATGATTCTTTGGTAAGCACTTTCCACAAGTGAAATTGTTTCTCAGTTATACAACTTCTTTTATTGCTTTTGCTCTGGATTTTTAGTGTGGTTTTTTTTAAGGCCTAAAATATCTTTAAGAGGGGATAAAGAGGGGATCATGTGTTGTTGAAGTGACTGTCCTGATGCAAATATCTACATCCTTGTTGACTCCTGGGAATTTGGTCAGTATTACAATTGTTTTATTGTCTAGATACATGTTTGCACAGATACCTGGGTGAAACTGTCCCAAGAACAGTGGCTGTGATTATTCTAACATTCCTACAGACATGTCTGTTACTGTGTTTCTGAATAACAAAGTAGTTAGCCTTTTATGTATAGTATTTGAGGTTATTTAGTGGTTCAATTTTTTTCATATCACATATTTATGTCAGGAATTTGAATAAGCTAAAATCTGAAACATAATGTATACTTTCACCACTAGTCTTGGGACTGCATGAGAAGCATTTTTTTTTTTCAAGGTGTAGAGAAGGCAATTTGTTGGGGGAAATATAGAAGGGGGTTAGAAAGAGGATAAAGCTTCCATTGGTCAAAAGGCAGCTTGGAAATGTGGGGAACCCAGGAACATTTATCTTCCTTACTAATTGTGTTTTGGCCACATTTTAAACCTTTGCTTTTATTTTGGCAGCACTGTTGATTTAACCCAGGGTGTTTGTGCTGGATGTAGTGTTTGCTACATCGCCACCCTATTTTTTATTTTGAAGCAAGCTGGGCTTGAACTTGCAATCCAGAGTACAGGCCTGTGCCACCAGGTCCAGCTACAAATCTTTGTATAAGAATTCCAGCTAATAATATAGAAGGCACCAAATGTGGTGGCCCATGCCAGTCATCCTAACACTCTGTGCTCTGAGGCATGATAATTGCAAGTTCAAGCCCAGCCTGGGCAATGTAGCAACTTGGTGAGACCATGTCTCAAAAACTAAATAAATAAAAGGCTGGGGGTGTGGCTCAGTGCAAAGGCCTGCCACATACAAACACTCTGTATATACTTACACATGGTTATATATTTATATCATATATATATATACATATGTATATGAGATGACAGTAGAAAATCACTGCTAATAATAATAATAATTTCCATAAGCAAGATATACCCATGAATGCTAAAATTAATGGGAGAAAGTTTAAAGAGAAGTGTTTATGAATTATAAAGGGAAGGGCTTGGGGAATGGCTCAGCAGTTAAAGCACTCAGGCAAGTGCTAAGTCAAATGCTAAGTACCCATGTTTGATTCCCCAGCACAACATAAGCCGGGTGTGGTGGTGCATGCCTGTAATCCCAGCACTCAGGAGGCTGAGGCGGGAGGATTGCCATGAATCCAAGGACAGCCTGGGCTCCATAGTGAGTTCAGGACCAGCCTGGGCTACAGAACAAGATCCTGTCTCAAAAACAAAACATAAAGAATTATAAAGGGAGAAAACAGTAACATTACAGTAGGGAAGCCATCTTTTTTGTTTGTTTTTTGAAAAAAGGTCTTTGTTGTGGTTAGGATCTGGAGTGTGCCCCAAAAGTCTCATGTATTTTAATGTTATGCATTGTGTATGGAGCCATGTAATGTTGGTGGATTGGGGTCTGGCCTGGAGGGGTGGATTGCAGTTGTTGGGATTAGGGGTGGGTGAGTTAAGACTAAAGGCATGTGGCTTAAGACTAAAGATGTGTGAGTTAAGACTAAGGATGTATAGTGGCCACATCTTCGATACCCAAATGCAGGAGAGACTAAGACTGGGACTTGGACTAGTCTCGATTAGTCTCACTTGCCTGCCTGTTGGTGATGTCGTGAGAACCTGCCTCCACTCTCTCTGCCATGTACTTCAATTGCTGCCGGCCACCCCTGAATGGATTGTGACCTTCTGAAACTGTGAGCTAAAATAAACCTTTCCTTTCCTAAATTTGTGGGTGTCAGGTATTGAGTCACAGCAATGGAAAAGTAACTAAGACAGTCTTGTTCTATAGTCCAGGCTAATCCTGAACTCTTTGTAGCCCAGGCTGGCCTCAAACTCTGGGCAACCCTCCTGCCTCAGCTTCTGGAATGCTAGGATGACAGACTTGTACCACCACCTCAACTAATCTTTATGTGATGCTGGAGAATCAACCCAGGGCCTTGCACTCACTAGGCAAGGACCTTAACCACTGAGCTACACCTCTCATCCTGTCAAAATGTCTTTACCAGTAATCATGGTCAAGATCCCCAGTAAGAAAACATCCCTATCATATGCCCTCTGGCGTATCTTATATGCCAGTACAGTGAAGAAGACACATCAATCAGTTTGTATTAGTCTTCTAAAATTTCATAAACTCAAGCTAATTTGAGAAAATACTTGTTTTTTTTTTAAAAATTTGAGCATTGCAAGCTATTCCATGCTCAGATTTGCCCTGCCTAGCTTTTTTAACTACCTCTCCAAGAAGCCTTTGTTATTTTTATTGGTGAATATAGAAAGCCCACATTGAGGAACATTCTATATAATACCTATCCAGTACTCCTCAACAGGGTCAAGGATCTGAAAGACAAGAAAAAACAGGAACTGTCATGTATTAAAAGAGATTTAAGGAGACATGACAACTAAATGTCCTGTAGGGTTTTGGAACAGAAAAAACAGTGGCACACTAGAGAAACTTTATTTAAGTCTACAGTTTAGTTACTAGTATTGTTCTGATGTTAATTTTTCAGTTTGGATAATTGTATTATGGTAATGTGAAATAAAAGGAGATGGAAGATACATGGGAATTCTTGTCCTCCTTGCAACTCTTGTATAAATGTAAAATTATTTTAAAACAAAAGGTTAGAAAGCTGGACCTGGTAGTACATGCTTGTAATCCCAGCAGGATAATCATGAGTTTCAGAGCTGGTCTGGACTCACGTTGGTCCTTGTCAAAAATAATAATATAAAAGGTTGGAAAACTCTAACTTTTTTTTTGTTTTGTTTTTAGTGCCATTGGAGATCAAGCCCAGGACTTTCACACTGAGCTACATCCCCAGCCCTAGTTTTTTTTCTCTTCTTTCTTTTTCTTTTCTTTTCTTTTTTTTTTTTTTTTTCAGTTTTGATCAAGACAGGATCTCACTCAGTAAGTCGCTAAATTGCCCAAGCTGGGTTCAAAGTTGAAGTCTTCCTATCACAGTTTCCCAGGATTCTGGTTTCAGGCCTAGTCAAAAACTTATCAAATATGTGAATTTAGTCACTATTTTTGTACAAAAAAATGTAACCATGGAACTAAGTGTAGGGCTGGAGGCCACAGTGGTTACAGTGGTTTCCTAGCAAGCACAGAGCTCTGAGTTTGATTCCTCAGCACTAACATAAATCAGGTTTGGTGTTGTATGTCTGTAATCCCAGCACTAGGGAGGCTGAGGCAGGAGGACTACCATGTATTTGAGAGCAGCCTGGGCTAGATAGTGAGCTCAGGACCAGCCAGGACTACAGAGCAAGGCTCTGTCTCAAAATGAATAAATAGATAGACAGACAAACAGTGTAAATTGCTGAGAAAATATTTAATGGAAATGTATTTCATATAGCTTTTATTTAAAATTCTCCTTTATACCTTAAAGTTTTTTTATGTTCTTTCAGTTAATCATTCTCTTTTCCCTTTTGACATTCTAATGGAGAAAAGTTGTTGGTAGAAAAACTGTAAAATTCTATGATGTATTTTTAAATAGTATTGGGGACAGAGCCCAAGGCCTTCAAATTGAACTATTTCCTCATCTTATTTTTATTTGTTGATATTAAGACAGAGTCTCACAGTCTCACTAAGTTGCCCCGAAGGAGGAGAGGGTGGTGCTTGACCTTGTAGCCCTCCTGCCTCAGCCTCCCAGAGCACTGGAGTTACCAGTCTATACCACTGGGCCTGCCTGTAACCTTTTTTTTTTTTTTTTTTTTCCTACTTAAGATAAGGTCTCACTCTATATCCAGGCTGGTCCTGAACTAACAATATAGCCCAAGTTGGCTTCAAACTCACAGCAATCCTCTTGCCTCAGCCTGGTAATCTATTTTTTTAAATTGACATATTCTCTCAGGTTTTTTGGTTTGGTTAAGTTTGGTTTTTCGTTGTTTGTTGTTGCTGTTGCTTTTGGTTTGTTTGTTTTGTTGCTGTTGCTTTTGGTTTGTTTGTTTTGTTTTTTAGAGACAGCCTCACTCTATAGTCCAGGCTGGCCTCAAACACAACAGGCATTCCTCCTTCCTTAGCCTCCTGAGTACTGGGATTACAGCTGTACACCACCATGCCTGGTTTAGGCTAGAGAATGAACCCAGGATCTTGCACTTCCTAGTTCCTAGGCAATCACCCTAACCCCTGAGCTATGCCCCAGCTTGATGTTTTCCAAGTGAGTTTGTGTAATTTAAGTTTTTGAAACTGTGTTCAGGCAGCTATACTGCTTGCCCAAGTAATCAGAGGGAGAGCAAGAGTGAAAGGGGGAGGAGGAGGAGGAGGAGGAGGAGGAGGAGGAGGAGGAGGAGAGAGAGAGAGAGAGAGAGAGAGAGAGAGAACATGAGAAAGCAGAATAGATTGGTTTCATTGGATTTATAAGGACAATATTTTATTATTGGCCCTGGGTGGGGCTGACTGTGGAGGCAGCTCATTTGCTTTTCTCTGAATGCGGTTTCAGAGACAATTCCCTTGGTCAGGTAAGGCAGCAGATGCGTGTATTGGGGTAGGTTTTCTGAAGCAGCTGTACACCTGACCTTAAGTAAGTAATATCTTGAGGAAGCAGACAGCTGGAGCCACATTTCTCAGTGAGTCACTGCCCAGCCCTTTTCAGGGACCTTTGTCCAAGAGATGTTTATCTCCAGCTCACTCATAGAACAGTTCATCTGACCCACCTCAAGCTACTTGGACTGACTAAAGAACACTGGACTGGGGAGTTATAAGTCTAGCTAAAGATAGTTATAGTTACTTGATTTTTAAGTTTCTCTTTTGGTGCAAAAAGAAAAAAATACCCTCCAGTATCCAGCTAACACATCTTCCTTTTAAGCAAACGGTTCCCTTTCTTGTATCCATTGTTATTTGTTCTGCAACTATTCCAGTCTGAGACTAAAAATCTTAAGAGTTATTTTTGCTATATCTGTTTCCTTTAACTCTTGCACAGTTCTTCCTTCACAGTTGAAGTGCCACTGAGATGCATATGACCCAAGAGGATGGAGTTTGGAGTCTGGAAGTCTGAAAACAGGACTCTTATCTGAGGGAGCCTGGGTGGGTGAGGAGCAATACCACATCTTTAATGCAAGCCCATAAAAAGCTGAGATATTCATTTATAGGAAAGACTATTTCATGCTGAGCCAGGGTAACTTTACATTTATTCTCTGTTGCTCACTATACTGAGAAGGTAAAGTCACCTGGATATGGAGGTGGGGTGTTTTCCAGACCTCCCCCGTAGATACTAAAAGTCATAGCTGCTCACATTCCTTCTATAAAATGGTGTATATAGTATTTGAATATAACCTATGCACATCTTCCCATATACTTTAAAATAATCTCTGGATTACTTACAATACCTAGTACAGTGTAAATGCTATGTGACTAGTTGTGCTGTATTGTACCAGGAATAATGGCAAGAAAAAAGTCTATATTATCTGGGAGGCTGAGGTAGGGGACTGCAAACTCAAACCCAACCTGGGCAATTTAATGGTTTAGTGAGATCCTGTTTCAAAAGTGACTTAATGAGATTCTGTTTCAAAAACAAAACAAAGTGAGCTGGGTTGCAGTTCAGTGTGAAGGCCCTGGGTTCAATCTCTAGTACCTAATCCTAACACTAACCATAACTGGGAAAAAAAGAAAGAGTATACATATTTAGTACATTTTTTATAATGTTTTTGTTGTTGTTTTGTGGTGCTGGGTATTGAGGCTAAGCTTTTCACACAGAGCTGCATCCCCAGTGCTTTTTTTTGAGACAGTCTCACTAAATCACGGCCTCCTGGAGTGCTGAGGTTACAGGCCTTTGCTGCCTGCCCAGCTCTTTTTTTTTTTTTTTTTCCTTTGAGACAGGGTCTCACTCTGTCCAGCTCTAATACTTTTAACCCATAACTAATTTTCCTTCCTCATTTGTGGAACTCAGGGATGCAGAGGGTCAAGTATACTTGCCAGCACTCTTTACTAATTCGCATCTCTGATTCAATCATTCAGTCTTTTTCTACCGTATTTTCTACCTTTGCTAAAAGTGATAGTTTTAATCATTACTTATTACTGCAGTTAAATGGATTTTGGAATCAAACAATGTGTATTTGGATTCTAGCTCTGTTACTTTATAGCTAAGTGATCTTTGTAAGGTTATTTAATGTATCTAAATCACAGTTCATCATAAATAAAGCCAATTTTGTAGAGTGGTTTGGAGGATTAAGGGAGATTTGTGCTTTGAATAAAGTAAATCTTTTAGAAAGTTTTATTTCAAGAGTCTTTTTTTGGTGGTGGTGGTGCTAAGTAAGGTTCTGAGGATTGAGCTCAGGGCTTTAGCATTGAGCTACTTCCCCAGCCCATTTTTCATTTTTTTATTTTGAGACAAGGTCTTGCCAAGTTACCAAGTTTGCCGTGCTGGGCTTAAACTTGGGATCCTCCTGCCTCAGGCATGCAACACCACACCCAGCTAAGAATGTATTTCTTCACCTTATTTTCAATTTGCAGTTTCCTGTTGTGTGTCACTTGGATTTTTTTGATTATGTATATATCTTGACATGTGCAAAGCAAAATTCACCATTTTTTCGTATTTACTCTCAGCCTTTTAATCATTCAAGTTTGATAATGTCAGCTTTGATTCCTTCTCTTACTCTAAATTTACTTTATTATAAAAACTGACAATTCTCTCTGCCTTCCCCACTTTAAACCTTGATTACCTCCTGCTTAGACATTTGTAGGATCTTGTGACATTTTATCTCTGGTCTTTCTCTTAGCAAGTTACACACTGCTGCAGATGAATCTTTTAACACATAGTGTTCGTTATACTAGTTGCTTTTTCAGAAACTTTCTGTGTTTAACTGCAGGTGGTTCACTGTGGAGCTCTTCCCATGTGTTGTAGGAAAATATTTTCCTATGCAGCTGGGGGTGTAGCTCAGTGGGTGAACTTGTCTCACATGCACTAAGACCCTGGGTTCATTTCCCCAGGACCACGTAAAAATTAGCCAGGTGTGGTGGTACGTACCTGTAATCCCAACACTCGGAATGCTAAGACAGGAGGACTCTCTGAGTTCCAGGCCAGCCTGGGCTACATAGTGAATTCAGGACCATCCCTGTACTACAGAGTAAGACTCTGTCTCAGACAAACAAACAAAAAATAAACCCTGTTTTCTGGGGAGGTGTGAACACCAGCTTCTATTCACGCCACATAGGGCACAGCACTAAGCCAAAGTAATGAGTGTACCAAAGTCCAAGGTGATGAACCATTGAGTTTATTGAGGTTACTCATTTATCTCAGATGAGAATATTGAGGTCCAGGGGGAAATTATTTTCTTTTTGCCATTTAGATCATGCGGGTGCTAAGGGACAGCACTTGACGTCTTTGCTTTCTCAGACTAGCTCTCCCCACTGTTGGAGTATGGCCTTGATTCCTTGGCATGGTTCCCGAGGCTTTCTCCATTCTGTCCTTTCCTATTTTATCTTCAACGTTTTCAACGTTCTACCAGCTTACTTTCTCAAAGTGCTAATGCTATTCCTTTTTACCTTAGATGCACTTCCTTCCTTCAGTCCTCACTTTGAAACTGACCATTTCATAAATCCCAAGTCAATCTGATATCTGTTCCTTCCCACAAAGCCAAAGAAAATCCCAGCTCCCTAGACCATGCATTGAATCTAACCACATTCAGCTTTCTGCTGTAATTATATGTGTGTATGGTAGATTATGACCCCTAGTTGGGCAGTGGTCTCCCAATACATCATTTTGTGATGTGAGTCTTGAGTATGAGGTGTTCTTATCCTAACCTATCAAGGTAGAAGTGCTAACTTTTCTTGGTATTGTGGCCATGAGTAACCAAAACCTTGAACTTAAATTTGGAGATTAAATCCTTTTTAATCAGGCTTAGTCCAGTCCCTCAAGTAATTAGTATTTTTGAGGTGTTATTTCATTATGTTGCCAGGGCTAGTCTCACACTCTTCTCCCTCAGTTTCCTGAATAGCTGGAGCTGCATGCCTCCACACCTGCCTCTGCTTTGTCTTACTTTCTCTTTTGCTTTTTTCTTTTCCGAAATAGGGTCTCACTTTGTAGTCCAGGTTGGTCCTGAACTCACTGTGGAACCCAGGCTGGCCTTGGACTGTGGCAATCCTGCCTAATCTCCTGAGTGCTGAGATTACTGATGTGCACCACCACGCCTGACATATGTGGGCCTGGAGAATCAAACTCAGGGTCTTGTGCTTGCTAGGCAAGCACTCTAAATGCTGTGCTCTAACTCTAGTTCCTGCTTTTTCTGTTTTTGAACAGATTTGAGAACATACCTTATGCATTTTCCCTTTAATACAGAATTCCTCACTGTAGAGAAACCAACAACATTTGTACTTGCACCTATATTAGAGGGATAATTTTGCCAATTAATGTCTTAAAGTGTTGGTCAGTACTTTCTAAAATTGGCTGAAAGAGTCACTATTGTGGTTTTATATAATAAAGTAGAGCTAAATTGTTTATTCTTGTGGTTTTCTCATTAAAGGCTAACAATGGGGGCTGGAGGAATGGCTCAACCATTAAAGCACTTGCCTAGCAAGCCCTAAGTCAAGTGCTAAGTACCCAAGTTCAATTCCCCAGTACTACATAAACTGGGCATGGTAGCACATGCCTGTAATCCCAGCACTTGGGAGGCTGAGACAGGAAGATTGCTGTGAGTCCAAAGCCATCCTGGGCTCCATAGAGAGTTCAGGACCAGCCTGGGCTACAGAGTGAGACCCTGTCTCAAAAAATAAAGAAAGGCGAACAACGTTTGGTAAGTTACAAGCTGGAACACAGATACATAAATAAGTATCATATATTTGGTACTTCCAGGTTTATTCCAGAGAGCATGAGCAATATTAAGGTTATTTTGTCCAGAAAGAAGATAATATAAAGTCAAACTAAACCTAATGTTTACTCTTTACATATTCTGGATTAGTGTATTTTTATTCCACTTATTCTTCATAAGAATACTGTTATTATGGATGGGGAATCTAAGTTTTAAGAAAGGCACACAACTTTGAGTGTCGGGGCAAGCACTCACGGGCTGTGCCTCGAATGCTGGAACTCCTTCTCATTACTAAGTACTGCTCTACTTTCCAACTTGGAGATTAAAACACACAAATCAACAAAAACAAAACTAGTGTTATTTTCATATAAACTTTTAGTCTGAAGAACAAATTACCACATGTGGAAAAGTAGTGTGGTCTATAGATTGTCTGTTATCTTCTTTGCAGTCACGGGTCTTTTATTGTGAAATGGCAGCCCTAAGGGCTGTTTCATCATAATTGTGTTCTGCTGTTGTCAGGGCAGTTGGCCTAGTACACATAACTTACCTGCTGGATAAGTTATGCTGTGTAGTTGACAAGGGAGCTGCAAGCAATTCTTTAGTGTCTATTTTTCACTCTTCAAATAAGGAAACTATTGACCCATTTCTAATCTGACCTCTTCTGGACAAAGGTTGGTACCCTTTAGGTAATTACTGAGTAAAAAATAACCCAGGCAATCCAGGTTAATGGATAGGTGTCAAATGATGTCAAGGATATGGTTTTATATAGTATCCAGCTTGTGTTGGGGATGTAGCTCAGTGGTTAGAGCCCTTGCCTATCATGCTTAAGGCCCTGTGTTCAACTTCCCAGCACCACACAAAAATTAACTGGCATGGTAGCACATGCCTGTAATCCCAGCATTCAGGAGGTTGAGGCAGGAGGATTGCCCTGAGTTTGAGGCCATCCTCAGCTATATAGTGAGTTCGGGGCTGTTGTGTATATTCATTCCAGCTTGAAGGAATTTTAGAAAAGAATTTAATGCATACTGTACTGGGCTGGAAGAATGGTAAAGTAGTTAAAGTGCTTGCCTAGCAAACCCAAGGCCCTGGGTTAGATACTGCAGCACCACACAAGGCAGGGCATGATGGCACATGCGGATAATCCTAGCATTCAGGAGGGTGAGGCAGGAGATTGCCTGGGCTCCATAGTGAGTTCAGGACCAACCTGGGCTACAGAGTAAGACCCTGTCTCAAAATAAATAAATAAATAAATTTTAAAAATAAAGTATACTATACTTCCCCAGTTGTTAAAAAGGTTTTACAAAAATAAAAAAAGAAAATAAAAGGCTTTACAGTATAACTAATGAATCACTAATATACTTATTAATAAAATGTTCTATGTACTTCCATTAATATACCTCCTATGTTAAATATATTATCTCAAATCTATATTGAGACCCTAGAAAGATAAATATTATCCTCATTTTTCAGACAAGTTAAAACTGAAAAGATTAGAATTTGTTTAAGGTACTAAAGTTATGATTTCACCAAAGTATGCCTAACCTGAAAGGTCTTCTCTTTTTCATTAAGGCATGCATTGTCGTCAGCTCTGTTCTCAAACTTGACTTTATTGAGATGCTCATTGTACCTCCCCTGGGATATAATTCAGAAGAAGGGAACATTTCACTCTAAATGTGAATTTGGAGCAAACAAATTCAGGAAAAGGCCGATCAACATTTGCACAGTGGGGTCAGTCATAAAATGATGGAACTGGAAGGGACCTTTAGAAATCACCGGGTCTAACCTTCTCCTTTTACAGGTGACTGCAGTCCAAAGATACTGACTGAATCTTTTGACTGAGGTCAGACAGTTTTGGGGAAGACTGTAGAGGAATGCAGGCCCTCTGCTCTCTCATCCCACATCACTCTCAGTCCTGATGCTGGAGAACCTTTTCCTATGTCTGATGTTCTGACTTTATTGCATAGGTGTTCCAGTTTCTGTAAGACAAGATGGAATCAACTCCATTTAATAGACGGCAGTGGACTTCACTATCATTGAGAGTAACAGCCAAGGAACTTTCTCTGGTCAACAAGAATAAGTCATCGGCTATTGTGGAAATATTCTCCAAGTAAGTGCTGATCCTGATCCAAAAGGACCATCTGTCTTGAGCACAGAGCACCACCTGTCAGGGAAATTGGTGAAGAAATCCATGGCTCATTGAGCATCCCCTAGATTTTAAGCACCATACAGGGTACTGTGGAAGAGGAGGAGGATAGTAACCAGAAGACAGTCTCTATCTCTAAATTTTTGTTTAATTGAGGGGGAAAAGGTCCAAAAGATAGTACTAAAACACATAGTTGTAAAGCAAAATGTCATCAAAACTGAAATGCATGAGGACTATATACAGTAGAAAGAATGACTTTCAGAGTAGGAGTTGAACAGGAAGGCTTTCTATTTAAGATTTTTTTTGTTTTGTTTTGGTACATGTAATATTGGGGATTGAACCCAGGGCTTTCTCACCAATCTGCATCCCCAACCCATTTTAAAATTTTTGAGAGAAGATCCTACTAAATTCCCAAGTTGCCCAGGCTTGCTGTGATCCTCCTGTCTCATTCACCCAAGAGTCCGAGGATTGTAGGCCTCTGCCATATGCCTGGCTTAGCTAAGATGAATTAAATGATATTTAAAATTCAGTTAACCAGCTACACATGTCACAGTTTAGTGCCTAATAACTACTTAAAGCTGGTGACTACTATACTGAACAACACAAACATTTCATCGTTGCAAAATGTTCTACAGAGGAGTACGACTACAGGCTAGTGATTGGTAAATACAAGGATTTATTGGAACATGGCTGTGTGTATGTGTAGCTGTTCTCAGCTATAGCAGCAGAGTTACTATTTTCAAAAGGGACCATGACAACCACAAAGTCTAACATATATACTGTCTCTCCTTTTAAGAAATAGTTTGCTGGCCGCTCCCCTGGACCATGAGTTCTCTGATATGAGGGCCTCTTTCCTGCTCACTTTATATCCCCAGTGAATAGGACACTGACTGGAGCATAGCAGCACTCAGCATGTTCAAGGGATGATTTGTGTAAACAGTATACCAGAGATAGCAAGGAGAGACGCCATGGCAGGAAGGAGTCCAAGGCAAGTGGCAGATTGACTTTACTAGCAGAGTCTGTAATAGAAATCTATTGCATGTTTCTCAGAAGAAAGGTGGTAAAGACTTTTTTATTTCTTTTCAAATTTTATTTAGAAAAACAAATCTGAGTCCCAGTGTTCTCATATCCTCCCCACTTCAGGGTAAAGACTTGAAGAAAGTAACTCTGGGAGCTATGTCCAGAATACAGCTAAATATCAGTAGGAAGATTCTATGGTCTACAAATTACCTTTGCTTCAACCACAAATTCCTTAGGCATCAGCTGTCTGGGAACTGCTGTCCTTCTGTCTTAGTTACTTTGTCATTTCTGGGACTTAATGCCTGATATCCACAATTTAAGGAAGGGAAGGTTTATTTTAACTCAGAGATTCAGAAGGTCTCAGCTCATTTATGGTGGGAAAGGTGTGGCAGAGAACAGCTGCTCATGGTATCACAAAGGGAAGGTACCAGGGGCCTCCAGGAGAAGCTGAGGCAAGAGTTTATATTCCTCGAGGCTCCACGCCTATAATCTACCATCTGCCTGCAATCTACCAATGCCTGCAACCTACCACATGCCCATAATTCATTCCTCCTGACCAGACCCCACTTCCTAATAGCACATGACATCCAAAACATCCAAATATATGAGGCTTTGGGGGGACATTACAGATCCAAACTATAATACCTTCCAAACTATCAACCTTGGTTGTTACCTAAGATGCAGTGTGGAACTGGGGGCAAGACTAAATAGGCCTTTTTTTCCTGAAACAACTGGTTTATTTTTGCATATCGCCTTTATAGGCATACATTTTCTGTTGTTTATCCATAGTGAATATATGCTTGTGCCTTTTCCATTGTACCTATTCTAACTTTAAAGTAGCTAATATTTTTTTAAAATTGCAGCCTCAGTGGTTAAAACATTGCCTATAATGCACAAGGCTCTAGGTTCAATTGTGACAATTTTCACCATCTTACCAATGATGAGACTGAAGCATGAGGTCAGGTGACTTGTCTGCCTTCACAGAGGCATAGTTCAAGAGTAGGCTAACTGGGTTTACAGTCTGCTCTCTTAACTACCACATCGCTGTGCTTCTTTAGAAGAGCTCAGTAACTTGAGGTGCAGACTATTGTCAAAGATGGATGAGGTGTGGAAATTGGCTGACAGGCTGTACATGAAGAAGTTAGTCATAGAGGTCCCCTACCCCAACCCACTGAATCTGGTGAGCTACTATGTCTCTCTAATCTAGAACACAAGAGTTTTGATCTGGGGGGAAATTTCACCTGAGAGACTGAAGACAGAGATTAGACATCGCGGTAAGAGGAGAGAAGGGCCAATGTGAAATGAAATGAATGTTTGCTGATCCATTGGTCAGGCACGTGGCCCCTTGTCCTACTTAATGTAGAGTACTTAAGCTACCATGCAGCTTTGCCTGCTACCTCTGCTATCGCAGGAAGACATTGGAGAAACTGACCAGCCTCAGAAAGAAGGATTGCAAATAATGGTATTTGGGAGTTTTTAGAAAATTGGTGAGGAAATCTCCCTTTTATCCTACTAAGAAGCTGCTCATTAACAAATCCTATGTTTTCACACAAAATAACAGAGCACCCTCTTCCTCAGTTGGCTTTTTAGTACCTCACTACTAAATATGAATGGCTATAAAAATTTGCCAGATATTTGAAAAGACTACATAATAAGAATAACTAAAAGAAGCAGAAAAATGGAACTCAAAGGAAACAGACAAGGACACAGAAGAAATTCTGCATTATCATTGATATACCTAGAAAAGAAGAGCTACTATATCCGCAAAATACTAAGATGCTTTCTTTAAAAAAGAAAAAAAAAACTATAAGGGTGCTGGAGGAATGGCACTGTGGTTAAAGTGCTTGCCTTGTAAGCCCCTGAGTTTGATTCCCCTGTACCACATAAGCTGCATGTGGTTGTGCTTGCCTGTAATCCCAGAACTCAGAAGGCTGAGGCAAGAGGATTGCCGTGAGTCCAAGGCCAGCCTGGGCTACATAGTGAGTTCAGAACCAGCCTGGGCTATAGAGTGAGACCCTGTCTCAAAAAAAAAAAAAAGAACTACAAGATAATGACTCATAGAAATTAAAACCTGTTAGCATAAAAAAGATTTTAAATCAATAGAAGGGTGAGAAATTAAAATTGAAATTTTCTACTAAGTAGAATAAAAAACTTAACTATAAAAGAGGTAAGGAACTTAAATATTAATTCATGAGCTTCAACATTAAAAAATGTGAGCAGAGAGACACAAGGAAATTATTAGATAAAGAATATATGGGAAAAAATCCAGAATTGAAGGATGTATGTTTCTAGCGTGGAGCTTATCAGAAGTGTCTAACACAATGAATAAAAAATATGTACATGTATGTGTGTCTGTCTGAGTATAGATACATACATATGCATAATGGATATGTATACGTACATATACATACAGTATTAGCTTTTTAACTTTGCATAGACCTTTTACCTTCTATATTACATGTTTTATATTACTGTACTTTTATGTCAAGTATGTATTATTTTTGTCCAGAAAATGAAAATCAAAGCCAAGCCTGGAGATACAAACCTGTAATCCCAGCCCTAAGGAAGGCTGAGACAGGAGGATCACAAGTTTGAGCATAGCCTGGGCAACTTAGTGACTTAGTGAGACCCTATGTGAAAACTGGGGTATAGCTCAGTGCCAAGAAGCTGGGTTCAATCCTCAGCATAGAAAAACTAAAATTAGTGAAGATATTTTAGAAAACAAAGGATAGGAACCTATAAAGCGTTTACCCAGACTTCAAAGAATTTAACAGTACAATTTAGGTTCCCCCTCTATCTCAAAGAAAAGAAAAATCTACCTGGAGGGACTCAGAGCATAGATATACCAGTGGTTAGTGTACTTGCCTTGAGTGGGAAAGGCCCTGAATTCAGTTCCCCAGCACCACATAAAAATTAACCATGCCTGTAATCACAATGCTCAAGAAACTGAGACAGGAGGATTACCATGAGTTTTAGACCACTTGCACTAAACATTGAGTCTAGGACCAGCTTGGACTTCGAAGTGAGACCCTGTCTCAAAAAACAAACAACCTCTAAAGGCTGGACGTATAGGTCAGTTGTAAAGCATCTGTTTACTTACTTAGCATACATAAGACCCTAAATCTGATCTTCAGCATGATAAAAAAACAAAAATTCTCCAGAATTAAGAGGTATAAAATAATAACAGCATTTATTTTGCTTCTGAATCTCTGGTCTGGACAGGGATTGTCTCTGTTCTACTTAGCATCAACCAGGGTGGCACAAAGGCTGGGGCTGTTGCCATCTGAAGGCTTGCTCATGCACAAGTCCGGCAGTGTCATCTGGGATCTCAGCTGGAACCACAGTTGAAACACCTACACAAGGCTGTTCCATGTGACTGTTTTGGCTTGATAGCTGGGTTCCGCAGGCACACATCCAGAGATGAGGGAGGAAGGGAACTAGAAGGAAGAGAACTAGAAGTTGTATTGCCTTTTGTGACCTTAGCCTCAGAAGTCATACATTAATCATTCTTGCCACATTCACTTCTGTGGTTTTCATTTTGTTTTGTTTTGTTTTGGAGACAGGGTCTTGCTCTGTAGTCAAGAATGGGCCTGAACTCCCTGGGTAGCCCAGGCTGACCTCAAATTCACAGCAATCCTTCTGAGAATGAAGGAATGTAAAGAACCGAGTTACTAAGGCCTGGTATAGGGGTACACTTCTATAATTCCAGCATTCTGGTAGATTGAGGCAGGAGGACCTCAAGTTGGAGACCAGCCTGGGTGACTTAGCAAGACCTTGCCTCAGAAATTTGAAAACGGCTGAGTATGTAGCTCATTGAGAACACCACTATTTCAATCCTTAGTTTAAAGGGAAAAAAGGTGAGTCACTACATCTGGCTCATAGTCAAGAAAAGGAGAGCTTCACTGCACCTTCTGATGGGATAAATGTCAAACACTTTTTTGAGCTTGTTTTAAAACCATCCTGCATGGCTTCCCAGTCTTCCCCAAAGACTCTGATTGTGTGTCTCCAGCAAGGCTTGGAAATTTGTGTTTTTAACAATTATCTGAGGTGATTTTTTTCCTTCTGGAAATTTTAGGAATAGATAAACTTGTGAGATAAAGCAGTGAACCTGAAAATAAAGCAAAGATAAATAAAGATTGTAGAAGCTGAACGCTAACAAAGGGAGTAGGAAAACAAGCTGTCCAGCACGGTAAAAACAAAAGGGTGCAAGACTAGTATGGGTCAGTTAGAGCTGGACGAGGCATCCTCCAATGGTGTGCTAAGGTAGGATTTAGTCAGATAAACAGTGGCTGCAGTTAAAGCTTTTCACGCAGGGAGAGTGACGTGATCAGGCTTGTATTTTAGAAAGATGATTCTGGCAACCATGTGAAAGGCATATTGGAAAGGTGACAGGTTGACAGCGTGGAGACGATTTATGAGGCTCTCATGGGATCCCACGCAAAAGCTGGTGAGGGTGAGGGGCAACAGGAATGAGAAGAGGGAGAAGGGCTAGGAGGCAGCATTATAAAGTGATTAATGAGACTTGGAAACCCCCTGTTCTGCAGAGAAACTTCTCCACATTCTTATCCTTTGCACCCTGCTCAGCTCCACCTGCCTGGAGCTAAGCATGGCTTTCCTTGGGCATGCACTGTCTCTGAGGAGTGGCTGCCTGCCATTTCTGCATGTGCTTCCCTGACATGTTTTGGGGCCAGGAGTCAGCATAGCTGCTGTCTCAGTCACTTTTTAGTTGCTGTGACTCAATTCCTGACAAGCACAAATTTAGGAAAAGGAAAGGTTTATTTTAGCTTACACTTTCAGATGGTCACAGTCCATTCAGGGGCGGCCGGCAGCAATTGAAGTACATGGCAGAGGCAGAAAGGTGGAGGCAGCTTCTCAGGACATCACAAACAGACAGGCAAGTGAGACTAATCAAGACTAGTCCAAGTCCCAGTCTTAGTCTGTCCTGCATCCCGGTATCAAAGGTGTGGCCTCTACACACCTTTTATCTTAAGTCACATGCCTTTAGTCTTAACTCACATGCCCCTAATCCCAACAACTCAATCTACCCCTCCAGGCCAGACCCCAATCCACCAACATTACCTGGCTCCATAGAAAATCCATAACATTAAAATACATGAGACTTTTGGGGCACACTCCAGATCCTAACCACAACAGCTGCCCCTTGTCATCTCCAGTACGGTTTCCCATCTACTGTTTACCTACCTCTGAAGTTCTAAATCCATGCTTCGAGGCCTACAGGTAAATCATACTACACTCCTGCACCGCCCCCCCCCCCACACACACACACACATACACACACTTTGCTACCACAGTGTCCCAGCCTCCAGGCCAAGTTCCTTGCCTTTCCTGGGGACACCAGCTTCCTGCATCATTTTCGTCTAAGTGCTTCTCATTGGAGATGGTGCTGGCAATTTGGCTAAGGCAGATTTTCTTTGTGCAAGATATCCATCATTTTGCCCTCCTACAAATGCTAGTAGCAACCCATGACGTTGTGACAACCAAGGAAAAAAGGTGGGCTGGGTTATTAGAGGGAGAACCCAGCTAGATTCCCACACATTTCCATATGTCCCGTGGGGCTACTGGTGCCTCGAGTGAAGAGGCAGTAGCCCACATTAGTGACCTGTCTGATACTTAGGAATTGCCACAGTTTCTTGGTCTCTCCTTTTCAGCCTGTGCATTGTCTTTCATGCCCCTCTCCGACCCTCAGCCTCATCGTCACCCAGATCCTTATGAGAGATGATACATTGGGAAACCCTGCTCTCTAGAGCTTTTGTTCTTCCACTTGCACCATTCTTTTACTCCTACTGACCTTGTGCTGTGACTTCATCAGGACACCCAGGCCCTGGATGTCAGTCCCTTTCCTGGCTTCATTTCCTTGTCTGTCCAATGTGGCTGGTCTCTTTGTGAAGCTCTTACCTTTCCTCAGTGCCTTCCTCACCTCTTTACTCTGTCATTGTTCAGCTCAGCCATTTTACACAATGATTGAGGATTTGTAGGAACACTGATGAGACCAAGTTGAAAAGTGGGAAAAGCTGTTCTTCTGGGCCCTTATTAACCTTGCAGAAAGTATAAAGGACCTTAGAGATCACCTTCTTATAGCATAGTTGGTTTACTGTCTCTTCTCCATGATTGGAGGGGCAAATAGCAGTGATGCAAAATTGTAAAGCCTGACCAATTAGTCAGAATCATTGTCCAGCACCATGCTAGACAGGTGTGTTTTGGGAATTTAACTCAGGACTTGTGCACGGTAAGCTTATACTCAACCACTGAGCTATATGCACGACTCTTTATAGAAACATACAGTATTTAAGGCTAGATGAATATCTTAGTGTTAAAGCACTTGCCTAGCAAGCTCAAGGTCCTGATTTAATTACCCCTTACCACATAAGTTAGGCATGGTGGCACACACTTGTAATCTCAGCACTTGGGAGGCTGAGGCAGGCATATTGCTATGAGTTCAAGGCCAGTTTGGGCTGCATAGTGAGTAGTGAGTTCAGGCCCCCACCCCCAAAAAATATATACACATACATACATACATACATACATACATATGTATGTGTGTGTGTGTACAGTATTTCTAATCCGAAAAGAAAAGGCATTACCTCTGTTGTATAGTTGAGAAAACAAGTGTAAAGAATAGCCTGCCCAAGTTCATATGGGGGGGGGTTGGTTTCTGTCTAGCATCTCTCTATCTCGCCCTCTCTCCCTCTCTGAGCATAGTGGCACATGCCTGTAATCCCTTAGGAAGCTGAGGCAGGAGGATTGCCATGTGTTTGAGGGTAGCCTCAGTTACATAGTGAGTTCAGAACCAGCCTGGACTACAGAGCAAGACCCTGTCTCAAAAAAATAAAAGAATGAGATAGTTCTTATCATGGTGTTTGGAATTATTAAGTCCTATATAAACCTTGTAATGAGAGTGAGAAAACCTTGGCAAGTTTCTGCTCAGAGACAAAGGTAAAAGGTGGATTTGGGGCCTGGGTCTGTAACTCGGAACACATACTTAGCATACTCAAGATGCTGGGTTCAATTCCCAGCTTCAAAAAAAAAAGGTGGCATTTAGAGAAAGCTTAATCTAGCCAACATTTGTAAAATAGTTGGGCTTTTCTAACTATTAATACGTTTTATGTGTATCAAAAAATAGTTTTTATAGTATTAGAGCTTCATATCTCTTGAGTTCTCTGTAGCTCCAGACTTGCTTTCTAAATCATGAAGTAAGGAAGGTCCTATGGATGGGTCAATGTGAAAGTCCTACAGGTGGGTCAGTGTGAACAGCTAGCTTTGTTTTCACTCACCTGTGACTTCAACGTAACATGATCCTTTACTTGATAAAGTTGATTCAGTGGAATTCAGTTTCTTACCAAAGGTTCCTTTTTGGCTCTCTGATTTGGAACTCAAGGGAATCCAGCCTGGAACTTTAGAACTGTCTTCACTGAGTTCTTGGGAGGAACATCAGGGGCCAGTTCTGGAAGAAGGAGGAGGATCTAAAGGGCCAACTCCAGCATCTTCCATCCTAGTTGTCTCTTTTTTCTGATTTATTTTATATTTTAGGTTCTAAGTCAAATAACATTTAAAAGAGGCCTCAGCTGCTGAGAGTTTGAAAACCATGGACTTTGCTAACCTTTGTGTCACTGCTTTAATTGATAAAGAGCCTGAAGCCTGGCACACTGAAGGTCACACACCAAGATGGTGGGATTGGGAAGCCTAGACGTGGACCAACCCCCTTCCCGACCCCCATCTGTCCCCACTGTCTCACTGCTCTCCTGTACTTGGTGTAACTTTACTAGAGGAGAACATTGATACTTAGATTTCTGTTATAATATTTTTCTTCATTAAGGGAGAATTGACCTTCAGACCTCCCTGGTTAACTTCATTTCTTTGTAACATTTTAGTGATGAAATCATTCCAGAAGAAAAATTGCCTAAACCTTGGGAGTTTCCATTTCCCCTTTTCTGGCTCAGGGTTCCCTTTGCTCTATTTGAAGGCACATAGCAAGAGTCATGGCTCAGGAACTCTGTTTTCTGTTCTTAGAAAATTATGAGACACAGTCATTACTCTCCAGATAATTTTAGTATCCTCCATCAGCTGCCTTCCTTGCAGCTGTGCATTAATAAGCAACGCAAGATTAAATTCCATATATGAGAAAAGGAGAGTGGACCACAAGAAAATCTGGGAAGGGAGGAGGGATGAGTTCTTAGTTATAGAAATTTCATTGCAAATATTTTTTCCTCAAATTGGATCTTCAGAATGTCCCCTGCAGGAGCCTGGGACACAGCACAGCAGTGAGAGTCCTTGCCTTGCAAGTGCAAGGACATGGGTACAATTCTCCATTACCACATAAACCAGGCATGGTGGCACTCACCTATAATTTCAGCACTTGGGAGGCTAAGACAGGAGAATTACCTGTTGAGTTCAAGGCCGGCCTGGACAACATAGTTCAGAGCCAGCCTGGACCGTGGAGTGAGCCAAACAAAACACCATGCTTCCTTCAGCTTCCCAAATAGGTGACTTTCAGAGTTTGTAACAGAATGATGTCATCTTACACAAGTGTCTTTGAAGAAACTGAGGACAGAATACTGGTGGAACACTAAATTGTGAATCACTGAGCTTCAATAGCTAGGTATGATGGTATGTGCCTGGGGCCCAAACTACTCAGGAAGCTGAAACAGGAAGATTTCTTGGGCCTAGTAGTTCAAGGCCAGTCTGAGAAACATTGTGAGACTCTATTTCAGAAGGGAGAGAAGAGGGAAGCTAGAGCGGGAAGAAAGAGAGGAACAACAACAATAATACAAGAACCACAACGACTGCTGCCACTACTATAACTGAGCCTCAGAGTCTCATAGAACTGCCTGGTGTTGCAGGTCTGTAATCCCAGCACTCTGGAAGGCTGAAGCATGAAGATCACATTGTGTTCAGCCTGGACAACTTAGTAATTTAGCAGGAACCTGACTGAGAAACTAAAAATGGGCTGGGGATATAGCTCAGTGTGAAGGCCATGGCCTCAATCCCAGTACCACAAAACAAAGGACTAACTAACTAACTCTGAAAGAATAAAATGGAAAAGTACCAAAGACTCAACTAGAAAGGAGCAGTGTATAGAACCTTTTTCCCTGCGTGTTAATATTTTCTGGTACTTCATTACAAATAAAGGGCTAGATATTTGAGTGGGAGTTTCAAAGCAGAGTTTGAGACTGCATTGATGTATATATCCAGTCTTTCAGATGCCTCAGGGCTGAAGATGAGAAGTATTTTTGATCTTTTTAAATCTATGTTTCTGTTACGACAATAAAAAGAAGGTAACCTCTGAGTTGTTTACTCAACTAACCACAGTGTAAATACCTTGCCTTGGAGAACAGTTTACTAACTATGAACTGACTGCTGATTGGCTCTGGTTTTATATATTGTATTATTTTTGTAATATACTGTGGATGGTTGTCCAAGGCATGTGGAAACACAAGTTCAAGGCCTCTTCTAAGTTCCTGCTTGGCTATAGTCCACTGTTTCTAAGTTTCTCTGTCTTGAAACAGTCTCTCAGACAGGCATACTAGCACAAGTAGGAAAAAAAAATATGTACACTCACCAAGCACTATTTACAACAGTGAAAAACTGGAAACAATCCAGATGTCCATTAAAGAAGTGTGGAAGAAGCTGGGTGTGGAAGCATATGCCTGTAATCCCAGCACTCTGGGAGACTGAGACAGGAAGGTCACAAATTCCAGCCCAGCCTGGGCTATATACCAATTTAGTGAGACTCCATATCAAATTTTTTTTAAAAAAGGCTGAAAATGTAGCTTAGTGCACAAGCCCTGGAGTAAATTATTGTGGGTGATTATTGTGGAAGAGGATTGCCATGCTTACCCAGGGCAGCTTTGTTGCTAAACTGAGGGGGTGTTTCTTACCTTTATCCTATATGACCGCTTACCTGTTTTTTTCCTTTGCAGATGTTTCCTTCCCTTGGCTTTTCTCTGGTGCTCTCCTGGCTTTCCTCCTATCTCTGTCTGTTCCTTGTAATTTTTTCTTATAACCTCTTCTTTTTCTGACCTCTAAGGATTAAGTTTTGGCCGTCTTTCTGCACTACACTTTCTAGACATCATCCACTCCTGAGAGGTCATGTGATCCCATTCGAGGGCAGACAAAAATGTATGTTTTATGTGACTAGCTCCTGCTTCTCTTCTGGCTCTAGAGGCTTGTATTTAATTACTGCTATTACCAAATGGATATTTCGGTTAACTTGGATGGCACCGAACTAAATTTGCTTTTTTTGTTTTCCCGCTCTCTCTTTGTACTGAGGTCTGAACCCAGAGCCTTCACAATGAGCTGCATCCCTGGGTCATTTGACTTTATTGTTTAGAAACAGGGTCTTACAAAGTCACTGAATTGCCCAGTTTTGAGTTGTCCAGTTTTTATACTTGGCAGTCTTGCTGCCTCAGCTTCCAAGAGTGCTAGGATTACAAGCATGTACCACTTTCCAGGCCTTAAAATTGCTGTTCCTGCAGTCAACATGGCCATCAAGTAACAGAGCTGCATAATCTCTCCTAATGGAACCACTTTAAAAATTAAGAATATAGTCAAAAAATGCCTGTTAAATGTAGCTAGGAGAGGGGAGAGTGCCCTAACAATTGAAAGGGGGCCAGGAGAAGATCAGAAATCCTGAAGGAACATTGGAATTGAGGGAAGCCACCTCAGGTGCCACCTCAGGCAAACTGCAAATAGCTGGGAGCTGCCAGTATCTGCAGACAGAGGAAAGCCAATTTGGAGTCCGGAACCTCTGACTAAGCTAGGAGAGCAAGGAGCACTCCAACAACTGAAAGAAGTCCATGGGAAGGCCAGAAATCCAGAAGACATATTGGAAGTGGACGAAAACATCAGCCTAGTGAGTGCAGCCCTGAGCTGCTGGCATCCACAGACAGACAGAAGCATGGAGACCAGAACCTCAGACCAAGGTAAGCACGGACCCAGGAGAAGTGGGAATTGACAGCAGCTGGTGCCCAGCTTCCAAAAACAAGCCTGCTGGTAGTGTATACTACAAACACACTGCGAGCTTCCCCTAGAAAAGGCCTCCTGGAGCCTAGAGCAGAAGCAGCACTCAGCAGCCATAACAGGCAATGACATAAACAGGAGCCATTTAAAAAAACAAAACAAAACAAACAAACAAAAAAAAAAACAGCTGTGACTGAACTGATTAGAGTAAAAGAAAGCTCAGAAGAATGTGCATCAGGATTTGGGGTTACTCTTAAACAGTGGATAGGAAAAAAAACTGGCACAAGAGACAGTTGTGGAAAGGAGAGAAAGGCTACCAGCCTCCTGAACAGCTGGATGTAGTGGGAGCACCTCAGAGGATAAAGAGCATTGCCTTCAGGAGAGGGAAGCCAGGACAGGTGGGAGAGCTCTGCTCTCCTCCCTCACTGCCTGCTCCCAGCACATAACTCAGAAATTGCAGCTCCCCACACCCCCCTCACACACACACACACACACCATCATAGCTATTCAAAGAAACTTCTCAGCTAGACTTTTCAAGTGAAGTCCCTCAACACCAGAAACATAGGAGGAAGACAAGTCAACAGGACACCCACATAGGTGCCTGAGACCCCAGAAACTATTGTCCTGGTCCCTGAAATAGTAGAACTCATGGGGAAGGAAGTCAAAAAGCAAATAAATGAATTGACCAACCAGTTCAAACAAGATATTCTCAAAGAAATCCAAGTATTGATCAGTGGGCTTAAACAGGAACTTACTAACCAAATAGTAGTCCTAATGGAGGCAAAGCTCACTGAGCATATAGAAGCCACAAATAAAAAGTTGGCTGAAGTAAATAAGGAAATGCAAGATATGAAGGAACATTTTAACAGAGAAGTAGAAATTTTGAAAAGAAATTCAGCTGAAATTCAGGATATGAAAAACTCATTTGAAAGCTAGGGAAGTCTACTTGAACATTGTGAGAAGAGAATTTCAGACCTGGAATACGAGACTGAGGAAACAAATACTATAATTAGACATGACTCCAAAATTAGAAATGAACAAAATAGCTGGATACAACAGCTGATGGATGATTCAAAGAGAACCAACCTCAGAATTATGTGTGTGAGAGAAAGAGCAGAAGAGAACACCAAAGGTGTAAAGAATTTATTCACTAAAATTATGCAAGAAAATTTTCCAAATATAGAAAAAAATAATTTCTCATGTACAAGGAGCTTATAGAATACCAAATAACCTCAACTAGTAATGAGACTCACCACAACATATCATAATCAAAACCTCAGAAATACAACATAAAGAGAAAATACTAAAAGCAGCAAGAAAAAAACAGGCATTATTCTACCAAGGCAAACTCATTCGAATTACTGCAGATTTCTCAGTGCAAACTTTAAAGGCCAACAGAGCCTCAAGCAAAATATTTCAAGCTTTAAAAGGCAGCAAGTGTCAACCCAGGTTGTTATATCCAGCAAAATTATCCCTGAAGATTGAAGGAGAAGTAAAAATTTTTTATGATCAAGAATCCCTAAAAAATTTGTGACCTCTAGCCCAGTACTGCAGAAAATACTTGAAGGAATCTTTGAGAGAGGCAGAGAGATAAGCAGCACCAAAAAAACATGGAGGAAAAGAAACATTTAAAGAGATAGCATAACAACAACAATAAAAAAGACTGGTATTTGAATCATTTGATTGATATACTTCTAAAACAGTACGAGCTGTTTTATAAAAATCTGTGAAGTTTCTCCACATAATTATTATTTATAATAGTATATTAGTTTGCAAGGCATAATAATTATACTCAACATGAGGAATTGGTATAAAATCTCTTAAAAGTATGTGTTCATGAATTTATGGATGGATAGGTAGATAAAAATGATAAACCAAATCTGGCAAAATGTCAGTAATTAGTGAAGTGTGAATAAATTATGAAAGTTTAAAAATTCTGAAATAACTAAGTATGGCATTATATCTATTACTTATGTGTAATTTACTTTTGTAATACATATATAATTTCATGTAATGTAGCAATTCAATATAGACTTAAGTTCATTTACTGTAGCAATTCACTTATTCAGTCTTTGATGTAAGTTTATTCTAAGAAAATTGATTGATATGATAACAACCTGAACATCTTTTGAATGAATTCAGGACTAGCCTGGACTATAGAGTGAGACCCCATCTCAAAAATAAAAATAAGGATATATCTTTATTATTTTGCATGTGGATTTCCAGTTTTTTCAGTAGTATGTGTTTAAAAGGCTGTCTTATGCTAGGTGTGGTTGTGCATGCCTGTAATTCCAGCACTCTGGGAGGCTGAGGCAGGAGGATCACAACTTTGAGTCTAGCTCAGGCAACTTAGAAACTTAATGGGATCCTGTCTCAAAGTAAAAATAAAGTAAATAAAAGGACTGGCCACATAGCTTAGTGTGAAGGCCCTGGGTTTAGTCCTCAGTTCTAGACACATACACATACATACAAACACACACACACACAAAGGCTTTCCTTTTGGATAATTTTGGCTTGCTTGTCAAGAATCATTTGACCATATGTGTGAGGTTTTATTTCTGAGCTGTCTATTCCATTCTGCTGGTCTATATGTCTACCTATATCCCAATACCATACAGTTGTAATTGTAGTAAAATATATATAATGTAAAATTCCGCACTTTAACCATGTATAAATACATAGTTCAGTGGCATTAACAGCACTAGTATTATTGTACCTTCATCACCACTTTTTCTTTGTCCATTTTATTGCTGCAAACTGTTTCTTCATAGGAATACATCTTAATTTCTTGACTAGTTCTCTGGTAATGGATGTGCAAGTTGTTTTATTTTGCGGTTGTAGTTAATGCTGTGATAAATGATATAATGCAAAAATCATTTTTCTTCTTTTACATGTGTGTATGTGTGTGTGTAACACGGAACCAAACCTAAGGCCTTTGTACTGAGTTGCCTGCCAAGCCCTTTTTAATTTTATTTTGAATCTTGCTCAGTTGCTAAGTTTCCCAGGCTGGGCTGGAACTTGAAACACCCCTGCCGCAGTCTCCCAGATTGCTGGGATTATAGGCATGCACCAACACACTTGGCATAAAATAATTTTTTCTTCAGTGAAGACGTCTGTAGATAAGTTCTAGGAACAGGTTTTACCATTTGTACTTTTATAATCTGGGCAGATATTGGCAAAATGCCTTCCGAAGAGGTATTGCCAATTTACCCTCTCATCAGCAATGGAAGCTAGAACTCCTTTCCCCTACCGTCATAGTGTACTGTCTAAGTTACTTTATCATTGCTGTGACTAAATACCCAACATGCACAATTTAGGAGAGGAAAAGTTTATTTTAGCTTACAGTTTCAGAAGGTCTCAGTCCATTCACAGCAACAGTTGAAACACATGGAGGAGGCGGATGTCAAGTCCAGGATGAACAGAGGAAGTAGCATGTATCTTTCCAGGTCCTGTCCCAGTAATCCGCCCCTCTGGGTCCAGCCTCAGTCTTCTGCCCCTTTCCAGGTTTAAGCCCCTAATCCACCACATGCCTGTAATTTATAATCTATCACACTCAATGTTGTTTGCCACACACCTGTAATCCTCCACATACCCATAGTCTACCCTCCAGACCAGGCCCCCATCTCCTAACAGCATGTGAGTTCATAGATAACCCATAGCATCCAAAGACATGAGGCTTTGGGGGGACATTCCAGATCCTAATCATAGTATGTACTGTATTAGCTTTTTTAAAAATTGTTTTTCTACTTGATAAATTATGTTCTTAGTGTTATTTGAATTTGTGTTTTGAGATTTGAGATTGAACATCTTTTTGTTTATTTGATATTCTTTTTTGTAAACTCTACATTTACATATTTGCCCATTTTTCTATTCAGTTTGTAATTTTCTGTTATTTTCTAAGAGCTGTTTTTATTCTAGGGAAATTAGCACTAGCTCCTCCTTCTTCTTCTCCTCCTTTTCTTCTGTACTCCAGATTGAGCCTGGGCCTCCCCGCTGAATTCCAGTCTCCCCTTGAGATGGAGTCTTGCTAAGTTGCCCCAGCTGGGCTCAGACTTGCAGTCTTCTGCCTCAGCCTCCCACATTGCTAAGATTACAGGTATATGCCACCATCCCTATTTTTAAAAGTTAGCTTTTTGTCTCTAATATGTTTCAAATATCTTCTAGCTTGTCACTTGAATCATAGCAGTTCTATTCTACCTTTTTCCTATTTATGGTCAATAAGGTGCCAAAAAATTGTGGAAGTTCTTTTACCTTACCCCATGAGAAGGCTCTGCTCAGTTACTGAGCAATATCTAGCTAGTGAATGAATTACTTGTTAATTTCTGCTTATTGTGAGACAGGAATAGACCTGAAGGTATGCTCTCACATTGTTTTCTTTTAGATGAGGCCTAAGTAAATTAAACGGTAAAACCCAGGTTACATAGTAGGTAAGCAACAGGGCCAGAACCAGAGCTTTTTTCTGGCTTCCATTCTGGGTGAGATTATACTACTTAATTCTCATTCTAAGGAAGTTCCGAGCTTATGAAAGCATGTCTGAGTTGAAAGGTGGTTTTGGTAGAGCTATTGGCCCCTACTCATTCTGTTTCCTTCCTTCTAGCCTCCTGCCTCTGATGCTCTCTGAATTCTCAAAGTCTGCCTGACAGCACAGGACAAGTGCCCTTTGAACCTGCCCTTTTGTTGAGTTAGTGCTAGCCAGATCCCAGGGTGCAGGCACTTGAAGAGGCATTTATGGAGATTTGTAAAGGATGGTGCTCCTGTCCATGCTTGACTGAGAGGCCTGGAGGATGGCAAGTTGAGATTGTTCTGGATGGCCTGGAGATTTGGTGCATCTGGGACCTACTAGACTTCCTTAGTCTTCTTTTTTTTTTTTAAGAGATTGAACCCAGGACCTTTGCTCTGACCAATATCTCTAGCCCCTTTTTATTGTTATTTGAAATAGGATGTCACTAAGTTACTAACACTTAGATTGTTAGTAACTTAGTAATCTTCTGATCCAAGTAATAAAAACTATAAAATGAAACTATAAAAATAATAAAGGTTTTTAAAATAAAATTACATATGCTTACTTAGATCTAAAATATCACCTACAGTCTATGCTACAATTTTATGCAACATCAAAAAAATGGTGCTAATTAAAATGACCAGTGCTGGAGGAATAGCACACTGGTTAGAGCACTTGCCTAGCAAGGCCCTGAGTTCGTTTTCCTAGCACCACATGAGCCAATGATGCACACGGGTAATCCCAGCACTCAGGAGTCTGAGGTAGGAGGATTTCTGTGAGTTTAGGACCAGCCTGGACTGCAGAGCAAGACCCTGTCTCAAACATCATAATAAAAATTAATGAAATGAGCAAAGCTTGCTTATCACCCAAGCTTTCTTACTTATCATCTTATGCATATTGTGTTAGCTTTCTATTGCCGTAATGAAATATTTGATACTATTTATTTTTGGAAAAAAAAAGTTGAGCCTGAGGCAGGAAGACTGCAGGTTCTACTCCAGCCTGGACAACTTAGCAAGACTGTGTCTTAAAGAAAATTTAAAAAGGGATGACAATATAGCTCAGTGTGAAAAAGGTTGGCTGAATATAGTTCAGTGGTAGTGTGTTCACCTGTCCTGCACAAAGGCCCTGGTTTTGATCCTCCATACTGCATCAATCAGTCAGAGAAAAGATTTATTTTGGCTCATGGTTTTATAATTTCCAGTCCTAAGTCAGCAGCTCTATTGCTGTGGATGGGCCTCAGTCAAGAGTGGCACATCATGGCAGGAGTGTGTAGTACAACTAAACCACTTATCTTATGAGCCAGGAAGCCGGAGAAAGGAAGTGGAAGAGACTAGGATTCCATAGTTCTTTTTAAGAGCATACCTTTTTTTTTTGAGTCAGGGTCTCTCTCTATAGTCCAGCTGGTCCCGAACTCACAGAAATCCTCTTGCCTTAGTGTCTGAAGTGTTGATATTACAAGTGTGTGTCATTAATGACCTCTCACTAGACTTTACTTCCTAACGGTTCCACCACCTTCCATTGGTGCCTTTTGGGGGGCAAGACTTATATACAGGTACTTAGGAGACTGCTATTCAAATATATAAATACTTAAAATACTTTTTCCTTCAATGTGAAATAATAGTGTAATCTTTTAACAGGTTTTTTTGTTTTGTTTTGTTTTGTTGAGGCATGTCTTGATTTGTCCAGGCTGGTCCTGAACTTACTATGTAGCCCAGGCTGGCCTCTAACTCATGGCAATCCTGCTACCTCGGCCTCCTTAATGCTGCGATTACAGGCATGCAACACCACTCCCAGCTTGTGTTGTGCTGAGGAATTAAACTCAGGGCCTTTTGTGCTTGCTCGGCAAGTGCTTTAACTACTGTGCTATTCCTCCAGCCCTAATGGACATTTTTTTTTTCCTAATGGACATTTCAAATGGCATTTAAAACATGTCATAATCAGACATGGTGGCACACACCTCTAATCCCAGCACCGAGGAGGCTGAGATGAGAGGATCACTTGAGCTCAGTTCAGTGCCAGCCTGTGCAACACAATGAGATCCCATCTCAAATAAACAAAATGTATCAAACCATTCAATACATATAACTTAGCGAAAACAACAATATCAATCACTTAAATACAAAAATGTGTGGGGCAATGTGACTGCCTCTCAACCATTTGGCTGACAGCAATCGAAAGATGTCAGAGGCAGTAGTGTTGGGACAAGGGTAGGGACTTGCATCTTAGAATTACGTATTCACTTGACTAACTTGAAAGCATTTTCATACTTGTGATGCCACTTAGTTTTTCCAGCAACCCTGACACTATGAGGAAACCCAGGCTTAGAGAAAGTAAGTGACTTGCCAGAGATCTCAGTTAAGTGACAAAACTGGGTCGTAAGCCTTAGATTTTCTACACAACCCCATTGGTGGTCCAGCATTTGCCCTCCTCCACATGAATCTTTCTGTTGCATCAAAGCAGAGGCCTCGGCCAGCCCAAGGATGCCAGGGCCGCTCTGATTCTCCTAAGACAAATGCCGGCAGAAATTGGTATACAGAAAACTTTTCTTAAAACTGAAAAAGTGGAAATAAAATTTTAATTTTCTTTCCCTCTCCCTTCTGTGAAGGTACCAGAAAGCAGCTGAAGAGGCAAATATGGAAAAGAAAAGAAGTGTAAGTATCCAGCAGCCCCGGGGAACATGCCGCCCAGGAGAAGGGTGTGTGTGGCCGGGCCACCTGCAGCTTTGTGAAGCTTGAGCTCCATGTTGGCCAATCTGCGCTTTTGTGCCAGCTGGTCTGATTTGTGAGCCATTTGTCTGGGAGAACTTGGCTCAGGTGCAAGCGATCTTATGTTTTCTATGAAACTCTCCTTTTGGACCTTGTTTTCTTTCCTGTGCTGAGTAGAGGATATAAGGCCAAGAGCTTTGCCTGAACAAAATGGCTCAACACTTCTTTTTTCTATCTGTATTTCTTTCTTTTCTTTCTTTTTTTTTATTTTCAGTACCAGGGCTTAAACCCAGGGCCTCAGCCTCCTAAGTGCTGGGATTATAGGTGTGTGCCACCATGCCCAGCTTTATGTGATGCCAGGGAATCAAACTCAGGGCCTTGTGCATGCAAGACAAGTGCTTTTACCACTGTGCCATTCCTCCAGCCCTTCACTGGCTTTTCATTAATGACACAGGATTGCTTTTTTTTTTCTGCATACTAAGGATTAAACCCAGAGCTGTTGCACTGTCTAAGCTTCACCCCCAACCCTTTTTCTTATTTTTTTTTTTCCATTTTGAGAGACGGTCTTGCTAAGCCACTAGGCTGGGTTCAAACTTGCGTCTTTCTGCCTCAGCCTTCCAAAGTGCTGGGATTACACATGGGCCCCACTATATCCAGGGTTGCTTTTCCTTCTGAAATGCAAAGAATGAAATGACAAAAATATTCACACAATTTATGAGCTGATTTACCAGGTTAAGAAGAGTACCTACATTTTACCATGAAAAGTAAATTGGAGAAACATTTGAAAGCAAATGGATACCTTTGCTTCTTTATCAAATAGTGAACTTGTATTAAATTACAGCTTGGATTCCCAAAACTCTCCTTTTCCCTCCTTTCTCCCTTTTGCCCCTTCCACCTAGGGCACAGGAAGACGTAGTGCTGTGTTCACCATGGTCAGTTATATTTTCAGGCTCTTCTGGCAGGGTACATGCCTCTTCTTAAATTCTGTGCCTCGTTGGCACTCAGTTTCATAATACCACACACCAGTTTGCGAAGGGCTGTCAGCGTACACGTTATCTTCCCTTCCATGGAAGTTGTACATCCAGACAGACCACATTTCCAATCTGCTTCTGTGTCCTACCAAACACCATCCTGCCTTTTTTTCTTTGTGGGTTTGGGTGTGCTCACACAGTGCTAGGGCTGGCTTTAACACAATGCTACATCCCCTGCCAATTTTTTCAGTTTGATTTTGAGACAGGGTCTTACGAAGTTGCTTAATTGCCTGGGCTGGGCTCAAATTTGGGATCCTCTAGCCTCAGCCTTCCAGAGTGCTGGGATTATAAACCTGTTAGGCACCAGGCCTAGCTTCCTTCTGCTGTTAAAACGAAGATATGCTCAATATACCTGCTGTGATTTCAACATGATAGTTCATTTGGCCTCACCTCTTCATTTAAGGGAAGGAACTTATTCAAGGTGCGCCCTCTCTCTCTCTCTCTCTCTCTCTCTCTCTCTCTCTCTCTCTCTCTCTCTCTCTCTGTCTCTGTCTCTCTCTGTCTCTCTCTCTCTCTCTCTGTCTCTGTCTCTCTCTCTCTCTGTCTCTCTCTCTCTTTCTATCTTTGTGGCACTAGGAATTAAACTCAAGCCTTTGTACAGAGATGTATGTCCAGGCCATTTTTATTTTTAGAGGCAGGGTCTTGCTCTGTAGTCCAGGCTGGTCCTGAACTCACTGTGAAGCCCAGACTGGTCTTGAATATACAGCAACTTTCTTACCTCATCCTCCTGAGTCCTGGGATTACAGGTGTGCACCACTACAACAGATTTATGTGGTACTGGAAATCAAATCCAGGGCTCTGCATTTGCTAGGCAGGTGCTTTAACCACTGAGCTATGCCCCCCAGGCCCTCTAGCTCATTTTTAGTTGTTTATTTTGAGGCAGAGTCTGACTAAGTTACTAAGTTGGCCAGGCTTAGTTTGAATTTGTGATCCTTCTGCCTCAGCTTCCCAGATGCTTGGATTACAGGCTTATGCCACTAGGTCTGGTAAAGCCCAGCATTTCAAAGTGACAGATCTCTGACCTAACACTTCCAAGTTAGATGCTCCATAGGAAGGGTACTGTGGTACAGTTTAAATTCAGGAAGCTAGTTATGGCCCAGAGGCAATACTTACCAGTATTTTCAGGCTTTCTGGGTAGAATGGCTAGGGTCCTAAATGTCACTTGGAGAAAGGTGACTGAGATAGTATAGCAAGCAGTGTGACTCCTGAAAACTTTCTGCATTCTTGATTTCCCACTACCTTACTCTAGGAGAATACTTAGGAAAATATAAAAACCTTTTTTTTTTTTTCCTTTTTGAGACAGGATCTCTCTCTGTAGCTCAGGCTGGTGCTTAATTCACTATGTAGCCCAGGCTGGCCTTGGACTCACACAATCCTCATGCCTCAGCCTCCCAGGTGCTGGTATTACAGGCATGCATCTCCACACCCACCTTATGTGGTGCTGGGGAATTGAACTCGAGTATTTACCTCTTGACAAGCGCTTTAACCACTGAGCCATTCCTCCAGCCCCTTATTGTAGTTTTTTGAGACATGGTCTCACCTGTAGTCCAGGCTGGTCCTGAACTCACTATATGTAGCACATGTTGGCCCTGAACTCACAGCAATCGTCCTGCCTCAGCCTCCTGAGTGCTGGTATTAAAGGCATATACCACCACACCCAGTTTCCTAGCAAATACTTTAATCACTGTGCTATTCCTCCAGCCCCTGTGTAACTTCTTGTTCTGTTTCCTCTTCATCTTTGTTTGTTTCATGTCCTGAAGACTTGGACAACTGCCTTGGCCTGAGCAACACTCTCAAGAGTGATTGAAGGGTGTGGGACTTCAATGCTGTCATACACAACTGTCCCACCTCCTTTGTGTCCTCCATACACGCCTTTACCCCACCTCCCATTCTGGAACTTGGACCCATAGGAGACCATTTTAATAAAACAGCATACTTGCTCCTGAAGATGCTCCCTATGGAGATGTCCTCCCCCCAGGCAGGCCTCATTTGAAACTCTGTTGGAATTCTGCCTATCAAATCTCCTTCTTCCTGCTTATCACAAATAAAGTAGAAGTGAATGTTTTCACATGCTTACAGTAACATCAAATTTGTTTAATATTTCTTTTTTTGTAAAATAACATTGTAATTTTTATTATGTATTTGTGGGAATAATTCAATACCTCAAAGTAGGCAGTTTTTAAATCTCTGAAAATTTTTTCACTATAACAGCATATTTAAATAAAATTACCATGTAATATGACTTCAGTTTGGTAAGTTATTTTCACAGTTCTGTTCATCCATCTCTGTATCTTCCTGTATTTTTAAATATCTTTCTAAAATTTATTTAATTAATATTTCTGTGAGAACATATTTGTGATAGGATGGTAATATATGATTTTGTTTTGGCATTCTTATTTAGCTTTTTGTTTTATTTTGTTTTGTTTTTGAGACAGGGTCTCTGCCGTACAAGCTGGTCCTGAACTCAGTATATAGCCCAAGCTGGTCTTAAACTCACAGCAACCGTCTGCCTCCACCTCTCGAGTGCACGGACTACAGGCAGTGCCACCATGCCTAGCTTATATGGTGCTGGGGAATCTGGGCAAGCACTGTAATGCTCTAACCACTGCTATTCCTCCCACCCCTTATGTTTATTTTATAGTGAATGTACATTTATTGTGTTACAATGCCATTGTTGTGGTTAGGATCTGGAGTGTCCTCCAGAAGTCTCACGTATTTTAATATTAGGGATTGTCTATGGAGCCATGTAATGTTGGTGGATTGGGGTCTGGCCTGGAGGAGTGGATTGCAGTTGTTGGGATTAGGGGCATGTGAGTTAAGACTAAGAGCATGTGAGTTAAGACTAAAGGCTGTGAGTTAAGACTAAAAGTGTGTAGTGGCCACACCTTCAATACCCAAATGCAGGAGAGACTAAGACTGGGACTTGGACTAGTCTCGATTAGTCTCACTTGCCTGCCTGTTTGTGATGTCCTGAGAAGCTGCCTCTACCTCTCTCTCTGCCAGTGTACTTCGATTGTTGCCGGCCACCCCTGAATGGACTGTGACCTTCGAGACTGTGAGCTAAAATAAACCTTTCCTTTCCTAAGTTTGTGGGTGTTGGGTATTAAGTCACAACAATGAAAAAGTAACTGAGACAGCCATAATCCACTGTCCAAAGATAACCTATGAGTGAGCCAGACTTGGTGACATATGCCTGTGGTCCCAGCACTCAAGAGACTAAAGCAAGAAGATAACAAGTTTGTGGCCATCCATAGCTATATAGTGAGTTCAGGGTCACCTTGGGCTACATAGAGAGGACCTGTTTCAGAAAACCAAAGCAAGCAAACAAGATCAAACCAAGATAATCTGTGAGCTTCTAGACTCCTCTTCTGAGCTCATATTTAGAAATATAAAATGAGGCTGGAAAATAGCTTAGTGGTTAAAGTGTGTTTTTAGCAAGCTCTAAGTACCTGAGTTGATTCCCCAGCACCACATAAGCTGAGTGTGGTGACAGACTGTAAACCTGTAATCCTAGCATGTGAGAGGCTGAGGCAGGAGGATTGCCATGAGTTCAAGGCCTGCCTGGTCTCCATAGTGAGTTCAGAATCAGCCTGGGATACACAGTGAGACTCTGTCTTCAATAAATAAATACATACATACATATATAAAATGGAGTCTTACTAATTTATAATTTCCTTTATTCATTCAAAAATATCCTGTTAGCATCTTTCCATGTCAATAAATATACTTTAATCATATGTATATGTGTGTATGTATATAAATATATATATATATATATATATATATATATATATATATATATATACACACACACACACATCTGGGAAGAGAAGTGTCCAGTTACCAAGGTAAAATGCAGCTCTGGCTCCCAGGGCTCCAGGCATGGGAGGGCTGGGAAAGGCAGAGGCTGGGTGACTCCTTCATCCTATGGCGAGAAGTAGCAGAGCCAAGGGCTGGTCCTGAAGGGCTTAAAACACTCATAACAGAGGCTCACCATGTTGCCCAGCCTGGTCTCAAACATGCTGTTGGGCTCAAGTGATCCTCCTGCCTCGGCTTCCCAAGGACCTGAGACCACAGGAGCATATTATCACTCACAGCAAGACTAAACCTTTTTTCATTTTCAGCAGAAACCTTTTATGCTTCCTCTATCTCTGATCCATACTTGGTTCCTGCAATTAATTATTTTGTAAGCAACGATTTAAACACTGGAATAAAGCTATTGTTCTAGAACTATTTTTTTCTAGTCTTATTGCTACAAGATGAAGTGGCTCACAATGTATTCAGAAGGGTGAGAGACTTAATTCCCAATATAGCTACTAATCCCATTTAATTCCCTGAAGTCTTCCAGTCCTAGGTTGTTTGTCCTTTCTTAAAAAGAAAGCTCCAAGAATCACAGACTGCAGGAATGGAGAATAAGAAGGTACTGGAGGTCACAGTTTGTTGGGAAGGTGGAGTTATTCAGCTTATTTAGGAGAACTTTAAAAGCACAGGACATTTAATTTTACTTCAACAAGCATGTTTCCTCTATTATTCAGTGGCAACTGTTACGATTTTCAGGTGGTTTTCAGTCTAGCCTGTATGTATAAATTCCATTTTTGATCCAGGTGTAAGTAAAATTTTTTGACGTGGAAATGTGCACCCTTCAAACATGAGAGTGGATGGTGGTTGCATTTTCTTGTGAAGCCTGTTTGTTTTCAACCAAAGGATATGTAAATTAGGATTTTCTGATACCCAAGAATTGAGACATAAATGTGTAGAAACAGCGGGGAAAGGGAATTCTATTCTTATGTAAAAATAAAATTAGAGAGCTCGGATTGTAGCTCAGTCATAGAGTTAGCCTAGCATGTTATGAGGCCCTGAGTTCGATTCTCACATCAAAAAAGTATATGCATATATTATGTTAAATATAACTAAATATCATTTATTCAAATACTTGTAAAAGATTTCTTTAGGTTTCTACAAAGTTTCAGTTTTTGAGTCAGCTACCTATACTTAATTGGTATTGCATAGTTTAGCTATATTTGATCTGCCTCTTATTTTTTTTAAAAGGAAAGAAGCCAGAATTCATCACATAGTTTTGTGGCATAATTTCATGAGCCTGTATCAGCACATAGTTACAGTAAAGTACCTGGTATTATGCTTTTTTTTTCCTTAGTTTCCCCATGAATCTTTGGATTAAAAACCTCTTGTCTCCAGTGTATGATAACTATCATTAGAGCTGTCTCTCCTTTCTTCTCGTTTTGTCCTTATAAGGCTATCCTGTTTTATCACTTCCTGCTTCAGCTCCTGACTTTTTCTCTCTTCCCCTCTCTCTGTCCTGGGGTGGATGCACTCACTCCATGTGGCAGGACTGTAACTATTCACAGCTGTCTGTGGACCAGGAGCAGCTTGGAGTTTTAACTTTCATTTTACAAAGAACATGTTTGACTGTCTCAGCAGGCAAGTCTTAACTGGCACTTACTTCTTGTCCTTCTAGAACATTGAAAATTTCCCCCAGCACTTTAGAAGGGGGACTCTGACTGTGTTAAAGAAGAAGTGGGAGAACCCGGTGCCGGGAACAGAGCCGCACACAGACTCCCTGAGAAACAGCAGCACTGAAGTTAGGCACCGAGCAGACCACCCTCCTGCCGAGGTGACGAGCAACTCCACTTCTGGAGCCGGAGCTGACCAAGACAGACAAACGCAGTCCAGACCGAGATTTGGATCGCGTCCTGAAGCCCGGATACAGCGTCAGTATTCCCACAGTGAGGACAGTGAAGATTTTAAAGACCACACTACGGAAAGTAAAAACATGGAAAATTGTCTGGGAGATTCCAGGCATGAAGTTGAGAAATCTGAAATTAGTGAAAATACAGAAGCTCAAGGCAAAATAGAGAAATATAATGTCCCACTGAACAGGCTCAAGATGATGTTTGAGAAAGGGGAACCAACTCAAACCAAGGTAAGAACTGGGTGGGTTTAAAACGTATAAGGCCAATTCACAAACTAAACGGTGCTGTTTTTCTAATCTGGGCATTTGAAGTAGAGTTGAATATGTGGTCATTAAGTATTTTGATTCAAGTTAGATGAATTAATTTTTTTTTTAAATGTCTCTGCCAGGCCCAGTGACACAGGCCTATAATCTCAGAACTATGGGAGGCTGAGGCAGGAGAATCATAATTTTGAGCCCTGTCTCTGGGCAACTTAGAAATTTGAGGAGACTCTATCTTGAAATCAAAACTAAAAAATTGACCAGGCATACAGCAGAGAGCAAAAGTCCTGGGCTAAATCCCTCAGTACCAAAAAAAAAAAAAAAAAAAAGAATAAAATGAATTATTTGCATAGGAACTAAGATTTGTGAGTCTCCCACCCCCCAATTTCATAAACCAAGCTCACACTGTGATTGGAGTTGATATCTAGAAATAGCTGGACACTGATTGGATTATGTTTTTGTACACTTGCCCTTTTAATTTGTCTTCCTGTGCCTTTTGTCATTTGTAGCCTTAGGGGTGGAATTACTGCTGAATTGCTCTCTGCTTGGGCACAGCTGCAGATGGAGTGTTAAGGCCAGAATTTAACATTAAGACTGAGGCATAGTTGTCTCTTTGCTAGCTGAATCCCTTCCCTTCTTCTCAACTTCCTCATCTGTGCCTTCCAACAAATGTTTTCTATCAGCTAAAAAATCCTCTCCCAGAAAAAAATCAATGGAGATAGCCAGGCTAGCTGTAGCTTTCGGAGTTTTGACTTGCAAATGCATGGGGTTGCATTTTCCTACAACTGCTAATGAAATTTGATCCTTCATGTGGATTGCTGAGACTGAGTCCCTTGAGGGAATTACTTAACTAGAAAATGAGTTGCATATGCTGGTGACTTATAACACAATCCAGGGGCCGCAGAGCTGGTAAATTTTTCCAATTTTCTCATACTTTCCTACATATCTGGCTTTGTACGCAGGGATGGTTTGTTACAATGGTCGTAATGAAATAAACAGATCTCCTGGGTTGCAAAGCCATCATTTACTCTGGAATCCACTGGATGGGAAAGCAGATTTTTTAAAGCTAAATATTTGGCTCAAGTCTTTATTTTGTGAAGTAAAAGTATGAAGCATTATTTCTGAGACATGCAAAAAAAAGTACATTACTCATCCTGTAGTCCTCAGAAGTGACATTATCAGTTCTTTCCTGTAACTTGCTCTGCCTGCTGCCTCCTTGCCTAGAAAAGTTCTTGATTGTGGATCATCAGTTTAAAGGCCTACGAAGAATTTTCAAAGATTTGCACCCTTTTCTGTGCATGAACATCAGCTCTGCTTTAACAGTGAAGCCAGTTGGCCAAAGATGTAACCACAAAGCAGTTTTATGACTTTCTTAAACTCCTCTCTCAATTTTTAGTCCCCTGGGCCTGCCAACTTCTCCTCCTTTATGAGCTTAATTTAAAAAAAATTTTTTAAATTTAAATGGGAAGAATTTTAAGTGGAAGGAATGTATGTCAGAAATCCTAAATGGAGAGTAAGGGGCTTTGTTGTGACTCAAAGCACCATTGTAAGTTTCTTCCTCACAGACCTTGCTAGGGATAGGGCAGCTGATGTCATACCAGTACACACAATGTGAATTCAGTGTAGAAGGGTGCAGACAAGTTAAAACGGGTCCAAGGTAGGAAATGACTGGGACTGCAGCAAACAGAAATGCTGATTATGTATAAGGATCTGGTGAAAGACTTTTTTTTGTAAATGTCTAGTGAGAGATGGGTCAGGACAAGCCTAGTTCCTCATGTCTGGTCTGAGTGGAGAAAAAAATTTCCCCATGTAACAAAAGATCCAGCTGGATCCTGATGGCACTGGACAACCTGATGGCCAGACTTTTAGGAAAATTGAAGCGTCCTGAGATATACCTGGGCTTTTTCAGTCTTGGGTGTGTGTGGGTGTTGTGTATCCAAGACCTTCACAATGAGTCCATTTTTATTTTTATTTTGATACAGGGTCTTACTAAATTGCTAAATTGCTGTGGCTGGGCTTGAATTTGTAATCCTCCTGCCATATCCTCCCAGAGTGCTGGGATTTTAGGCTTGCACCACCAGGCCAGCTAGGCTTGGATATTTATGTGTACACCTTTTTTTAATTTCCTGATTAAATCATTCTTTGTCACTTAATGGGTTGCTTTAAAGAATGGCCTTGGTTTTATAACTAACTCTTTCTAAACAAGCATCATTCTCTATGTTGCAAATAGTCCAGATTACTTTAAAGTTTTGTTTGATATTTCAATCAAACTGTTAAAGTTTTACCTACTTTAGGTTGAGGAATAACTTATTAGCTTAAAACTGGACTATGGTTATTGTTAACTCCTGTGGTTTAGATCTGAAATGTCCCCCAAAAGTCTCATGTATTTGGATGTCATGGATTGTCTATAAAACCATGTACTATTTATTGGGAGATGGAAGCCAAGTCTGGAGGAATGGATTATGTGTATGTGGTGGAGGGCAGGCCTGTGGCAGATTGGATTACAAGCATGTGGATTGGATTACATGTATGTAGTGGGGTATTACCATATCTTCCACACCTAGTATGGGCAGAACACTGTGGCTGCACCCAGAAGGGGCAGATCACTGGGATGGGACCTGGAAGGATATACATATATGGGGTGTGTGTATGTGTGTGCGCACGCATGTGTGTGCGTGCACGTGTGTGCTGCTTCCTGCCTAGACTGGACTGGACTGGACTGGACTTGGCTTTCTGTTTGCAATGCTATGAGGTACTGCCCCCACCTCTGCCTCCACCATGTCCTCCCATTGTTGCCAGCTGCCCATAAATGAACTGTGACCTTCTGAAACTATGAGCTAAAATAAACCTTTCTTCCCCAGATTTATAGATGTTGGTATTAAATCACAGCAAAGAAAAAAGTGACTAAGTCATTAACATACTTTCAACTTTAACATGGGTAAGACTTTTTTTGGGGGGGGGATAGAGTTTCCCTCTGTAATCTGGGCTGGCCTCAAACACAAGGAAAAAATTCCTGCTTCATCCTCCCAAGGGCTGGGATTACAGGCATGCAATAGCACACCTGGCTTATATGCTGTCCTGGGGAATTGAACCAAGGGCCATGCTCTTACTGGGCAGGGACTGTAACCCTTAAGCTACACTCATAACTTCAGACAAGGTTTTAATCAGAAAGTTCAGAAGGAAGTTCTGAGAAATATGGTAGGAATAATAGATTTCCTTTTAGGAGCAAGGTTGTGTAAGAATGTATATTTCAGAGAAATATTTGTATTTCAGTGTGACAAATGAATATATTGGGTACAACGTGTATGAATCTTTAGTTTCATAATTGAATTTTTAGGGAATTGGATGAAATCTCAACTAACAGCTGAGTAGGGTCAGGGAGTACACAGATAGTGGAAACAAGTGGTCTAATATCTTATCCTCCTAAGTCTTTTTATCATAGTTATTTACAGGAGGTGAAATTAGCTTTATGAGTCCCATTTTTCTTTGCCTCTTTTGCTCCCTTTTGTCTGAGGTGGCTTCTGTTCTTGTTACTTTCTCTTCCTAGTTAGGTTGCTCCACCTTCCTGTCGTTTCTCTTTCCTTATGTTGTCCCATCTGCTTCCATAATTCTGATTTTTTGTTTTGTTTTGTTTTGTTTTGTTTTTTGAGACAGGATCTTGCTCTGTAGCCCAAGCTGGTCCTGAACTCACTATGGAGCTGTGGAGCCCAGGCTGGCCTTGGACTCATGGCAATCCTCTTGTCTCAGCCTCCCGAGTGCTAGGATTACAGGTATGCACCACCATATCCAGCTTATATGGTGCTGGTGAATCGAACTCAGGTAGTTAGCACTTTCTAGGCAAGAGCTATAGCTGCTGAGCCGTTCCTCTAGGCCTATTTCCATACTTCTGAAAGGTGCGTCCCAAATCTAGATTCTAATGCTGACCCAATCCTCAACCCCTGCCAGATTGTCTTACAGACATCTCTTTGTGAATATATTAGACCTTCAGACTCAAAAGGCTAAAAAGGAATCTATCATCTTTCTGGTTGAAACCCACAGTATCCCAGGTGTCCCTTAAAGCATCATCATCTGCCCAATTTTCTGACCTGTAACATCACAAAACCAGTTTGTCCCATGGTCACCCCACTCTGACCCCAGTCAGTCACTTGGTAAGCCCTGTCAGTCGCCCTCCATATGCTCCTTAGGTGGGGCCTGTGCCTTCTCTTCTCAAGTCCACTTCCATGACTTAAGACTTAGGAGATATGATTGAAAAATACAGTCAATGTTTGAATTTTTTTCCCAACTTATTACAGGAAAAGATACATTGCTATTTATTCCCCTCTGAATACTTTCTCTAGATCTGAACACACTTATCCTGTTCTCCTTAACCACTTTATGAAGCAGTTCTGGAAGTCCTCATTGCATTGTCATAACTGCCTTGATGTCCTGAAGCAATTCAAAACATTATTTTTCATAGCCATTTTGACTTTGGGGAAGAGCTAGAAGTCACACAGTGCCATATGTAATAAATAAAGTGGGTGAGGACACAATGTAATGTTTCTATAAGCCTGCCTTTTCATTGGATGGCACTCAGCAAAGCCATTCACCATATTTTTTGTCATGCTTAATAAAGACACAAAAGAGGACTTAAAGAACTGCTTCAGAAAATGGCAAGGGCTGGGAGCATAGCCCACCAGTTAAAGCACTTGCCTAGGAAGCACAAGGCCATGGGTGGGTTTGATTCCCCAGCATCACATAAACCAGGCATGGTGGTGCATGTCTGTAATCTCAGCACTCAAGAGGCTGAGGTAGGAGGATTGCCATGAGTTCAAGACCAGCCTGGGCTATATAGTGAGTTCAGGGCCAGCCTGGACTAGAGCAAGACCCTGTCTCAAAAAAAAAGTCTTTTTAGAAAGTGAAGCAATGGTAAGAATGAAAGGATAAGTGTGTTTGAAGCAAGGGGGAGAGTATTTTGAGGGGAAATTAACTTATGTGCCTCTTAGTATGATAAATGTTCTTAATTTAAACACAATATCTTTTGATTAACTCTGTATTACATCTCGCTTATAGTTTTGCCACACCTCTCCACCAGCCTTTTGTTTGTTTTTTCTCATCCGTCCTCCACTGCTGCCATTTATTTTTCTAAACATAGGTTTTAGACAGATGAGGTAATAATTCTGGGCATCTTTTTATGAAAATATTGACTAATCATCTAATTATCACCACTGTTCACTTATTGTCACATAGATATTTGAGTCTATAATCTTTAGGATCTAGAATATGATTGGTCAAAAATTAAGTACCAGTTAAGTATCTCTTTGTCCATCCTAGCAAGTGATTAAATGCTGAAGTAAGTATTGAAAAGCTCCTTAAACCTCAGCTCTTTCTCTTGGTAATAACATATTAGCTCCACATGAATCCTGAGACCATGTACCATCTTTTTCTTGATTGAAGACTAAACCAATTAAGTATAGTGTGAGAAAACAAGGCTGGAGTATTGATAACTCTTAATTTGTTTGGGTGGTGGGTATTAGGATTAAACTCAGGACCTTGTACTTGGTAGGCAAGCAATTAAAATATTTTTCCTTTCTCCTTTTTAAAAAATATATATTTTTGTTTGTTTGTTTGTTTTGAGACAGGGTCTCTCTGTAGTCTGGGCTGGTTCTGAATTCACTGTACAGCCTAGGCTGGCCTCAAATTTACAGCAATCCTTTTGCCTCAGCCTCCTGAGGTGTGCGCCGTGCCTAGTTTATTTGGTGCTAGGAAATCAAACCCAGGGCCTTTCATTTGCTAGGCAAGAGCCCTAACCACTGTGTTTTTCCTCCAGTTCCTTGTTTTTTGTTTTGACTGAACACAGGGCCTTCACACTGAGCTATATTCCTAGCACCTTATACCTGTTTTTTTTCCTTCTTGTGGTCCTGATGATGAACCCAGGACTACAAAATGACCAAAAGTCATTTTGAGTTATGTTTCATTTTGAGATAGGGTTTCACCAAATTGCTAACATTCAGCTCATTGAACTTGCAGGCCTCCTGCCTCAGCCTACCACGTCCTGTTCTGGGAAATCTTACTGGGGGCATTGCACTTGCTAGGCAAGCACTTTAACCACCGAACTACACCTTCCCCTCATCCTACCCTTTATCTTTTTTTTTTTTTATTTGACACAGAGTCTTTCTCTGTATCCCTGGCTGATCCTGAACTCACTGTGTAACCCAGGCTAGCCTTGAACTCAAGGCAATCCTCTTGCCTCAGTCTCCCAAGCATAGTTTATGTGGGCCTGGGGAATCAACTCAGGTACTTACAATTGCCAGGCAGGCACTTTAACTATTAAACTATTCCTCCAGATCCTCTTTCCTTTCTCACTCCTTAAAATTTTTTTTTTTTAAATTTTGAGACAGGGTCTTACTGAACTGCTGGGTTGCCCAGGTGGGCTTCATTTTAGAATTCAGCCTCATCCTTCCAGAGTGCTGGATTTTAGATGTATAGTACCACACACAGCTTGTTCTCAGTGTTACTCTGACTTCTCTCTGCAGTGGTACATTTCTTGTAAAGACCACATACTAGTATAAATTTTTATTTACTTTTAATACCTCTGAGTCATTCTTCAGTCTTGTAGTAAAATAATAACGGATGTATAAAGACGTCAGCCAAGGAATTCTGATACTTTTCACTGTTTCTTCCCCAAATTGCTGACCATTTTCTTTTTTAAATTGGCATATATTTGTAATATATAATAACAATCACCTTGAGAAACTGGTGCATTACATGTTACATTTTTATCCTTTTTACTTCTTTTCTCCATTCCCACTTCATCAACCCTCCTAAATCCCTCTTCCCTCTCCACAAAGGCTGTTTTCCTGTTTCTCCCACCTCTTGTTTTCCCGTGGCTGTCTTTTATGTGTTCGCTAGTCATCAGTCATCTCTTCTTTGCTTATTTTCATGCCAGCGAGCTATTAATATCTACTGGTTTTCAGTCAATGTACAGTAAAACGTGTTGAAAAGCAATACCAATGTCTGGAACATTCTGTAAGTACGATTGGCTGTGTTAGCGTGAAGGGCCAGGAAGACGTCGTGTGCCCCTCCCCCATGTATCCCCAAGTTTGCTTCCTGCTGTTGTGTTCCCACTCCCAGGTCAGATAACATAGGTGCATGCTCAGATGACTGTATGAAAGAATCATTTCCTCTAGCCTTCTAACTCATTCATGCTTTACACTGAGGGAGAAACGCCCATCAGTGTATTTAAATCCCTAGGGGGCCTCCGTGGTACAATCCTGTAACCTCAGCACTCTGGAAGGGTGAGGCAGGAGGCTCACAAATTATTCACTAAATTCTAGGCAACTTAGTGAATAAGCAAGACCCTATTTCAAAATCAAAAATTAAAAAGGGCTGCCGATGTAGCTCATTATGAAGGCCCTGGGCATAATCTGTGGTCTAGGGAACTGCTCTCAGTCAGGGTATTACAATCCCCATTTTATAGATGGAAACAACTGAGGTTATAGAAGGTAACTGATACACAGATGTCATGTGGCTAATTAATATCAGAGCAAGGATTGAAATTGTGTAGTACCTCTTCTTCCATGTAACATTATCATTTTTTGTGTTATGATAACTGTCTATTGTTTAGAAATAACTGGCCGTGGCTGTACATATTTTTAAAATCTAAGGAAACTGGGGGCTGGAGGAATGGCTCAGCAGTTAATGTGTTTGCCTAGCAAGTGCTGTGTCAAGAGCTAAGTACCCGAGTTTGATTCCTCAGCACCACGTAAGCCTGTCATGGTGGCACACGCCTATAATTCCAACACTTAGGAGACTGAGGCAGGAGGATTGCCTTGAGTCCAAGACCAGACTGGGCTCCATAGTGAGAGTTCAGGACCAGTCTGGGCTGCAGAGAGAGAGACCCTGTCTCAAAAAGAAACAAAAATAAAATAAAATCTAAGGAAACTGGGAAAATTGAAAACATTAACAGCTGTATCCTCAAAGACATTACTTTTCTATCTTTCCACATTTCATATTTAACTCACTGAAAAACATTCAGGGTAATGAAGTGAAGAAGTACATTAAGATACAAGACATTTTTACTAACACTCTAGAGCTAGTGTGTTTGAAAGCTTTGTTTTTAGTTTTTTATTCTTATCACATAAATTAGCCATCTAAACAATAACACACACAATAAACCTGAAAGAAGAGAAAGTCACGTGAATCAGGAAGAGCAGGGACCCTTCCCAATTATACGCAAGCCTCTTGGGCCTTTTGGGTCCTTGTCACTGCGTAACTGGTTTTTATGTGGTTTGACTCACTGTATGCTTCATGTTTTGTGGTCTTTATTTTTTGTTTGGTCTTTTTTACATAGATCTAAATATATAACTTCTTAGTTCATGTGATAATTCCTTTATGGGAGATGATGTTTTACTGTACTGTTTAATTACTTCCCAGTAATTAGATTTTCCACCTTTATAGAAAAACCCTAAAGCATGTTGACAGAATTTTTGTCTGTTTGAAACAGAATCTTGCTGTATAGTCCAGGCTGATCCTAAACTCACTGTATAGCCCAGGCTGGCCTCAAACTCTTAGTAATCTTCCTGCCTCAGCCTCCTGAGTGCTGGGATTATAAGCGTGCACTGCCACACCTGCTTATGTGATGCTGGGGAATCAAACCTAAAGCCTTTGCTCTTGCTAGTATAGGCAAGCACTATAACCACTGAGCTATTCCTCCAGCCCAGAAATGTTTTGATTATAGTAATTTTCTTTGTGCTATATTATTGAAGTGATACCAATACAACCAGAAGATATAGTTTATTAAACATATTTTCAAAGATTATACTATTAGGTAACATCACTGGCATAATCCAAGCACATAATCCCAAAAGCTTCGTTAGCACTTGGTTTTATCATTGCTCTTTATATTAACTTAATAGACATGAAGTATTATCTCTTTCTTCTTTTTTTTTTCCTAATTGCAAGACTGACAATATTTGTAGAACAGTTAGCAATACAAAAAAACATAGAGAGGGCTGAAGGAATAACTCAGTGGTTAAAATGCTTGCATAGTGAGCTCAAGGCCTTCCCTAGCACCACAAAAACTGGGAGTGGTGACACACTCCTATAATCCTAGCACTCAGGATGCTGAGGCAGGAGGATTGCCATGTGTTTGAGGCCAGACTGGGCTACATAGTGAGTTGAGGACCAGCCTGGTCTGAGAGTGAGACCCTACCTTAAAAAAAAAAAAATTATATATAGGTAGATAGATAGAGAGAGAGAGAGAAAGGGGGAGGGGGTCCTACCACCTGGAAATAAATGTGTACCTTCTAAAAGTATTATTTTACATAAAGAAGCTCTGTTTTTTCTAAGAAAGTCTCTGAAAAAGGAAATTTTTATTCTTTTAGTACTTGAGAAATTAAGTCTAGATTTCATCTGTACCACATGATCCCTCTGCTTAGGTCAGCAAAATCCCCCCAAAATTTTTTTTCCTAAATGCCACCTTGACTTTGGAAGGGTGAGAGAATCGGAAGGACGATGAAGTGGAAAGGCTGGAGGGAATAGCTGGGTAAGAGAAAGGAAGCTCTGTAAATCAAAGTACTGGTCGTTTTTCTTGAAAACTGTGGTCTAAGGGACAGGAAATCCTGCTTTGCTAGTTACTTAAAATTAAATGTACTTTATTTTAAGTTCTAGAAAAAAAAGAAATTCTACAGAGTACTGGCTAAAAGCCCTCAAGCTCTTATCTTCTTATTGGTACATGTTGATATATTTGATTTATAGATTCACAGAGAATATTTGAGGGGCATTCATACTAATAAAGAGTTTTAGTCAGTGACAGGAAGGAGGGCTTTTGGGGTAGAGTAAGGCCAAGCCCTAGGAAATTCCAGTAAGTCTTACAATATCTTTCTGTCTTTTTCTTGACAGATTGTGATAATTACGGCTCCCTCAAGTGTTTGAGTAAAAAGGGCTAAAATGAGGTATAAGTCTGTTACAGAGGAGTGTTACAGTATTAGAATTTCTACACACTCACACACACACACACACACACAGGTTTTTGTTGTTTCAGTTTTTCTTTCTTCTTCCTCTTCCTCCTCCTCCTGTTTGTACTTCCAGTTACTAAAAGTTAGGTCATAAACTTAATCTGAAATACACTTAAGTTGTTTTTTTTTTGAGATAGGGTCTTGCTCTGAAGTTCAGGCTGGTCCTGAATTCACTATGTAGCCCAGGCTGGCATCAAACTCTTAGCAATCCTCCTACTTCAATCCCCTGAGTGCTGGGATTACAAGAATGTGCCACCATGCCCAGATTATGTGGTGCTGGGCAATCAAACATAAGGCCTTGTATGTTCTAGTCAAATACTTTAACCAACCAGTGTGCTATTTCCTTCAGCCCAAGTTCTTATTATTCTTAACATTCAATACTCTGAAAGTGAAAAGGTATATAAAAATAATGTTCAGAACACACATGTGCACACACACAGAAATGCTCAGTGCTTCACTTGGGGTCTTACTGTAACTGTCCCATCTCTATGTTATGGGCATGTATCAATCTGTCTGAACAAAACCCATTAATCTGTATAACCAGTCAAAAAAATAGTGGAGAAAATATTTTTTTAAAAAACTGTCCCATCATAAATCTTCATTTCTTCTTAGAATGGCAGCCAGCATAACTCTTATTTCCAGAGATATTGCTCCTGCCTAACTTCCCCTAAAACCAGAGATGGTTTTACTCCCTCACTTTTTTAATAGTTGAGAGAAAATAATTCAGAGTATTGACACCATTATGGGTCAAAAGGCTTTCTAAAATCATTTTTAAGGCCCTTATTTAACACAAGGGTTCAAGTAAAAATCTACTAGAGATGGAAAACTTTATGCAACTGAAAACAAACAAAGCCCCTACCGTGGCAGTTATTTGCTGTGGTTCTATTTGGGCTTGCTCCCAGTAACCCTGGTCCAAAGAGGCTTCACATAGAACAGAAGTGTGTAAGGAGAACTAAACCAAACTGAACTCTCTGCAGTTCGTAACTTGTGACTCTTGGAAAATTGTTTTGAGCTTTGCCTTTGACAGGATATGAATATCTGTGTTAAGAATGCAGAACTCAGGCTTTGAGTTTAAAAAAGAAAGATTTTATTTTCAGGCTTTTTCCATTTTGAGTCTTGAAAATTCTAATCTTTGCACTGTCTCCAAATGGTTACCTTATAGTGAAGCAACATTTGGAATAATTTATGGAATTTATTTGAGGATCAATATGTTAATAAGCTCACTGTTACTATAATAAGTACACCTTATGTAATCAATTTATGAGAAATGGTTTATTTTGGCTCACCATTTTAGAAGTTCCAATTCATGATCATGTAGACCTGTTGTTTTTAGGCCTCTGGTGGAATGATAATACATCATTAGCAAGTTGGTGTGACAGAGCAAAACTTCTTCCCAGAGAGAAAGAGACAGGTGCACAGAGACAAACAGTGACACACACACACAGGCATTGACACACAGACAGGCACAGACCTACCTTGGTCCCACAGTCCCCTTCAGTGGCATTCCCCCAATAGCCTAAAATCTCCTGTAGGACCCACTTCTAAAGCGTTCCGTCACCTCTAGTGGTGCCAAGGTGAGGACCAGTCCTTCAACACATGGACCTTCAAGGACATTTGAGCTCCATACTGTTGAAATCAGCAAATAAAACAAAACCAAAAACATGAATGGTGGTTGCCTGCCAAAGTCTCTTCTCACCCTAATGACCTTCCTTGTCAGATGAAGGTCTTCTCTTGCAGCCAAAGCAAGTTGAGCCATATGAGTCATATGGATATAGGTGATATTAATGCAACTCACCTGAGGTGGCAAGGTTAGAGATAATAATGCTTATTTTTATAAAAAATAGATTTGGTTACTAGTCTGATTAGCAAAGCTGACTAGGCCCCGAGTTCAGTTGACAGCATCATACACATGAGCGTGCACACACACGCACACACACACACAGCCTGGTGTAATGACCTTTACCTATAATCCCAGCACTCTGGGAAGCTGAGGCAGACCAAGTGTGAGCCTTAGCGATTTAATTTAGCAAGATCTTGTCAAAAGAAGTTAAAAAAAAAAAAGGATCCAGAGATATAGCTCAATGTGAAGGCTCTGGATTCAATCACCAGTACTACAAACAAACAAAAAATTATGGACTATGAAAACAAATACAAGCTCTAATCTCCTCTGAGTTTTATTAATAGAGATTTAAACATTGCATTAAGATTTTCTATCTTCTGTTAAAAGTTTATTTGTTTTCTAAACAGATTCTTTGGGCTCAGAGCCGAAATACAAGTGGAAGAAAGATTTCTGAAAACAGCTATTCTCAGGATGACTTGGAAATAGGCCCAGGTAAGCAGAGAGTTCGATGGGTATGAGGTCCTCTAATAAGTATTCATTAGTAGCAGGCTTTTTAGACTCAAAGCAAGTGCTTTTAAAGGAAGAATGACAGTAATTAAATAAGTCTGTGTGATAGCTGCAAGCCATTGCCAAATTTCATTGCTCTCTATAAATAGCTTTTCTTATATTTTTAATGCATCTAGTCAGTACTAACCTGTAGTAACCAAAAGATACTTGCTGTGGCTGTCCATGGGCAATAAGAAGGTCAAAAAACTCTTAAATAGTACAAATCCACTAAAATTACTTAGCCCAGTTTATACCTAAATATTTTTGACAATGAGGGAATACTGGATTCTGAAACACAGTCAATCATATCTTTTCAGAAATTCTTTCCCACCTGTCTTTTCCTAGCTGATAAGACATCAACCTCCCTAATGGAAGCAACAAGCCCCTGTGACGTTGTAGGGAAAGTTCTTTCATATGTGACTCTAAACATAAAATTTTATGTACAACGTAGCTTTTCCCAGATCAGTGGGGCTTGTCTAAGTTTTTCCTTTGCTGAGGGGCTGGTGGAATAGCTCAGCAGTTAAATCACCTGCCTAGCAAATGCTAAGTACCTGAGTTCAGTTCCCCAGCACCACATAAAAGCTGGGCATGGTGGCACACACACACCTGTAATTTCAGCACTCGGAAGGCTAAGGCGGGTGGATTGTCCTGAGTCTTAAGGCCAGCCTGGGCTACAGTGAGTTCAGGACTAGCCTAGGCTACAGAGCGAGGCTCTGTCTCAAAAAAAAAAAAAGAAAAGAAAAGAAAAGAAAAAGAAAAAATTCATTGCTGGGGCACAAAACCCAACACCCACAATTTAAGGGAGGAAAGGTAGATTTTAGCTCACAGTCTCAGGAGGTCTCAGTCCATTCATGGGAGGCAGCAATGGTGGAATGGCATGGTGGAGGCCTGTCTAACTGGAGAGAATCTCCTCATGGCATGATGAGACAGGAAGCAGAAGGGCAAGCTAGCAAGGCCTCAGTGATCAGCTCCTTCCTGGTCGTGTCCTGGTGATCTGCCCCTTCTGAGCAGGCCCCTCCTCTTAGTATTATAGGAAATCACTGGATTAACCCCTATGATTGAATCATCTTCTAGGTTTTTCAGAGGTCATTCCAGGTCCAAACCATAACAGGACAGTGTTTGAATGACCTCACCTGATGAGACCCCTTTTCAAATCATCAGATCCTTGCAGAACACCCCAACCTCCCAGCCTGGTGGTGGGACTCCTCTTGGAAGTCACCCACTGCCCTCATTGACAGTGTATTCTGACCTAAATAAACTCTTAGCTTTATATTTGGCTTCTTGGTAAATTCTTTTACTATGACACAGGCTTACATTTGCCATCTTGCACAACAGATACCTTAGACAACAGATACCTTTGAGGGATTACAAAGAAAGTGCTACAGATACTTTTGACTCCACAGTAATCTGAGGCTTGAGGGATTCAAGAGATGGCTATATGCTTTTATCATGATGGGTTATCCTGGATCTAAAAAGACCTCAGCATACAAAGGAGGGGGAAAAAAGGACTGATTTTATCTTGTACTACCTGGAGATAATGTAACAGCTTGAGAATGGAGTTGCTTTCTTTTGGAAAGGAGGAATATAGGCATCTCACAGAAGAAAAAATAATAGACACAAGAAAATCATCAGCATCCCACTAATTAAAGAAATACAAACTAAAACATTGACATCTCATTTTTTTCCCCACATGTTAAATCGCCACAATTCCAAAATATACAATGTTCAATTTTGTTCAAGTCTTTCCTTTCAATGTAGGAGAAAAACTATATTCCTGATTTCCTTCTTTTTACTTTTAATGGTAGAAAATGGTCATTAGATTATAATAGCCCAAAATTTAGACTCTCAAAACTACTGGAATCACATTCCACCTTCTAACAAAGCATGTTGTTTGCCGGCTTCCAGGTCATTTGCCGTCCTCTGCATTCAACTCTGAGAAAAATGAGAATAAGCGAAATTTGGAACTCCCACGCCTCTCAGAAACCTCCATAAAGGATCGGATGGCCAAGTACCAGGCAGCTGTGTCCAAACAGAGTAGTTCAAACAGCTATTCAGTAGGTGTTCTTCATCATTTCTGCATTTGCTCCTCTAGCCAGTTGTCCCTGAGCCTTGGAACTGACTGCCTAGCCAGTTTCTCTCCACATAAATCCTACCCTTGCTTCATTTGTAATCCTTACTTGGTCATAATCTCTATTTTGCTGTCCCAGTTTGTTCACTCACACCACACTCATTTTTCATCACCAGCCAATAATATTATTGAGTTTTTCTAGCTCTTGTACTTAATTTTTTCTTTTTCTTTTTCTTTCTTTTTTTTCTTTTCTTTTTTTTTTTTTTTTTTTTTTTTTTTTTTTTTTTTTTTTTTTTTTTTTTTTAGACAGGGTCTCACTCTGTAGCCCAAGCTGGTCCTGAACTCACTGTGGAGCACAGGCTGGCCTTGGACTCACAACAATCCTCCTGCCTCAGCCTCCTGAGTGCTGGGATTATAGGTGTGCGCCACCACGCCCAGCTAGTATGTGGTGCTGGGGAATCAGACTCAGGTCCTCGTGTTTCCTAGACAAGTGCTCTAACTGCTGTGCTATTCCTCCAGTCTTGTTATTGTTAAAGAAGTATGTTTTGTTAGTTTTAACAGAAATACTTTTTTCAGTGCTGAGGACTGAATCTGGCGCCAGGCAAGCACCATCCCACTGAGTTGCATCCCTCGCTCTGAAGTTACCTTTTAAATGACATTTAAAAAATAGCATTTATTCATATATAACGACACATATACAAACAATATGCAGACATATTTTTCCTTGTTTTCAAACTTTTTGAGACACATTTTTCTTTCAGACATTTTGCTAAAATTTCAGATTACAAATCATTGATTTCATGATGTCAGGCTTTTTAAAGCAGAGTTGAAAAAACAATATTGAAGTTTATTTATTCCTGGGCAGACTGAAATTGATGCATATTAGAAATCATGTTTATTTCAGGAGTTAAATTCATTTTGCATCACAAAATTAAGTACACATGCTTCAGTTGTATTAGTAGACTAATTCTCTGGACACTGATAATTCCAGATTGCTCATAGTCATTTGTTTTTATTTTTTGCTTTTGGATTTTTTTTTTTTTTGAGACATTGTCTCACAGTGTAGTTCAGACCAATCCTGAACTCATTTCAGCCCAAGCTGGCCTTGAACTCATGGCAGTTCCTTGTGCCTCAGCCTCCCAAGTATGGGGGTTATAAGCATGTACCACCAAAACTCAGTTTATGTCATGCTGGTGAATTGCACTCAGAGCCTCACACTTGCTAGGCAAGCATTCCAACTGCTGTGCTATTTCTCCAGCCCGCACAGTAGTTTTAATAAGAGATGGTCAGTGTAAAGCACTGATAAAATGGGATACCTCAAGTTCATTATTCACAGTGGATATGGAAAATAAGCAAATATAGGCCTCCTTCAAAAGGCAGGTCAGGAGATACATAGTCCCTAAAGCTCACTCGCCTCCTCTGTTACAGAAGGGTGCTTCTTCTCTGTGCCTTCTTGCTGCAAACATTCCATTTAGGTAACTCCCTGAGTGGGAAAACCTGTTCAGTGACTTTAAAAGAAAAAGAAAAAAAAACCTACTAATAGAGTTTCTGTACTATAGTTCTGCTATGTAGTTCAGAAGTCATTAGGAATTCTTGTAAAAAGTATGTTTTTATCTCATCCCAGAGGAATTTCTCTGGGCCCTTGGAGAACATTGTTATATTAAGTCTCATCCCCTCTGGCAGTGGCTCTGGAGGCTCTGAGCTGGGTCTGGAGTGAATTGTGGGCTGCCAGCGGCACCTCCTTAGTGCACCTCCAGACCATATGGCTTAATCTGGATTGCACACTAATGAGGTCAGTCACACTCACCTTTTCTTTACCAGCCCTGTAACTGACCGTTTTTCTTATTTCCTCCCACACATAAAGAATCATAGAGAACAGGAAGGTACTAGGTTACTAAATTACTCTCAGTAAGAGAGGAAATGTTCATATGCATCTACCCCATGTTGATTTTACATGTACCAGGTAAGTTAATTTTAATATTCAGCCCGCAAGTGCTTTGTAGTGAAAAAAGTGATTATACTTGTTCCTTATAACAATATTAATGCATGTTCTTTTATGTTGAGACTTTCACAAGAAGTAGAATGAGGTATGTCTTTAGTATATGAATTTTATATAAAAAAACATACTTTAGAAAGTCTTACAGAGAAAGGTTGCTTTATGATATCATTACATAATTTCAGTTTTTATGTGTATACATCATCCCTGTCTTTCTTTCCAGGCCGGGCATTTATATATATGGTCAGTATATTTTCTTAACTATTGGCACGTGGCACCTCCTTTCCCTGCTCCAGAATAGACTTTTCTGATAAAAATCACAAGCTTTGCTCTTCCACAAGCACTGCCGCTAGAAGAGTGAATCACAAGAACTTTGTGTGTGTCCATGTTGATGTGTCTGTATGCTAATGAGTGTCCTGTGTAAGACTAGTGTACAGATATTTAACTCTGAGGTATGTGTCCACACAGCTGCTTTTGTCATTTCACTAGTCAGTGGGTTTGCTGGTGAGAGTTAAGGCTTGATTTGACCAGAGGCCTCAAGGAGGGGTTTTTTTAGCATTCCAAGTTTATTTGAAAGATGTTCTAAGAAGAAAATAGAATGGTGAGAATTTAAAAAACAAGAACACAAGTTATTTTTATTTTATAGAATGAATTGAAAGCCAGTGGTGGTGAAATCAAAACTCACAAATTGGAACAAAAGGAGAACGTGCCCCCAGGTCCTGAGGTCTGCATGTCCCATCAGGAGGTAGAAAAGGTGGGTTGAAAAATATGATGTCCAGTTGCCAAGGAAGCATGTGTTCTAAATTAGATGCTTAAAATTAGAAAGTATTTTAACTCTAGGCTGTAGAATGTCTGGGAATTTAGGAACAGCTGCCAGGACAGATTGTCATTTTTGCAGGTCACATAATTTCACATGGGAAGCGCTGCAACTTATAGCTGACCAAATAATGAGCCTTCAGTGGAAAATTCTTTTACTCAGCAAATGCTCAGAGGGCGTAGAACTGAATTTTTTTTTTTTTTCAACACTGGAGATTGAACCCAGGTTCTTTATACTAAGCTACCTTTTGAGACAGGGTCTTATAGAGTCCCCACATTGCCCAAGCTGGGCTGAGTTTGCAGTCTTCCTGCCACAGTGCTGGGGTTACAGGCCTGCACCACCAGGCTCACCTAGAGGCCACAGTGACTTTTTAAAAATCTGTTTGATTAGAGATAATTATTTTTGAAATACTTACATAGTTGAAATTTAAGTATATACTTAATACAAGTTATATGATTTTTCTTTTCTTTTTTTGTTTTAAGATGAGTCTGGCTAAGCGACCAAGGCTACTGTGCAGTAGTCTGTGCTTTTAAGAGATCCTGTCCTCTTAGTCTCCCAAGTGACTGGGACTTAGGCATGTCCCACCGTGCCCAGCTTATTTAACATATCTTATAAAAGAAAATTTATTCACTCAAAGCTTGTTTTTGCTCAAAGCCTGTACATGATAAGCTCTACACCATGCTACAACCCCAGCCCTCACTTAAAGTATTTTTGAAAACTAGGCACTCTGATCAATGCTAAGCTTAAAAACTAAGATAAAGCCAGGCATGTTGGCACATGCGATAATCCCAGTACTGTGAGAGGTAGAGGCTGGAGGATGATAAGTTTGAGTTCAGGCTGGGCAACTTAGCAAAACTTTGATTCAGAATTTTAATTTTAAAAAGCCTAGAAGTTTAGCTCAGTGCAGAAACCTTGGGTTCAATCTTTAGTATCAAAACAAACTTTTTAAAAATCTAGGAGCTGGGGATCAAGCTCAGCTGGGGACATTGCCAAGCACTTTGCTAGCAAGCACGAGGACCTGAGTTTAATTCCCCAGCACCACTTGAGCTGGGCTTGATGGCACATGTCTGTAATCCCCCAACACTCAGGAGGCTGAGGCAGGAGGATTGCTTTGAGTTCAAAGTGAGTTCAGAACCAGCCTCAGCTCCAGAATAAGACCCTTTCTCTCTCAAAAAAGAAATCAATCTAAAGACAAATAATGTATCCTAAGAAACTAACAGAACAAAGGGGAGGTAAATAACACATTGATTATACCAACAGTGTGATCAGTACATGAGGAGGTGTGCAGGGCTGTGGAAGGTCAGAATAAGGACATTGAACCTGCCTTCCTCAAGAAGGTGGTGTCTGTAACTGGGTGTGGTGGCACATGCCTGTAATCCTAGTGCCTAGAAGTCTGAGGCAGAGGATTGCCATGAGTTCGAGGCCAGCCTGGGCTACATAGTAAGTTCAGGACCAGCCTGGACTATGAATGAGACCCTATCTCAAAAAATAAAATAAAGAGCTGGAGGAATGGCTCGGCAGTTAAAATGCTTGCCTAGCAAGGGCTACCCCAAGGGCTAAGTACCCAAGTTCAATTCCCCAGTACCACATAAGCTGAGTCCAAGGCCAGCCTGAGCTCCATAGCGAATTCAGGACCAGCCTGTGTTACAGAGCGAGACCCTGTCTCAAAAAATATAAAATAAAATAAGAATTTTATAAAGAGAATTTTTTAAAAGAAGGTGATGTCTAAGCCTAGTCTTGAAGAACATGCAGAAATAGCAAGCTGGGCATGGTGTCACTAGTGCTCTGAGAAGCCAAGGCAGGAAGATCACAAGTTTGGGCCAACTTGGCTTGTTTAGTAAGTTGGTAGGACCTTAACAAGGTCTGGGGATGTATCTCAGCTTGTTGTGAATACAGTTAGCTCTATCCCCAGTACCATTTTATTTATTTTTAAAGTGCACGCTGAAGGAATGGCACAAAGGTTAAAGTGCTTGCACAATGCACTGAGTTCGATTCCCCAGCACTGCATAAAAGCAGGCGTGGTGGCATACGCCTGTAATCCCAGCACTAGGGAGGCTGAGGCAGGCAGATTGTCCTGAGTCCAAGGCCATTCTGGGCTACAGAATGAGACCCCGTCCCCTACCCCTCCAAAAAAAGAAAGAAAGAAAGAAAGTACAGAAGTAGGCTGAGTAAGAGGAAGACTGAGTAAGAAAAAGAAGGGTGTGCAAATCCAGATGTGGTGATACACGCCTGTAATTGCAGGAGGCGGAGGCAGGAGGATTGTTGTGAGTTTGAGGCCAGCCTGGGTGACATAATGAGTTGCAGACAAAGCACAGATTTTGGACACACAGAATTGGTACTTGCTTGGGAATGGCAGTTTCATTAGTTACACTCAAGCAAAATACATGTAGACAGTGGTGGGGAGAGACAGGAGAGGGCCAGCATGAGGTCTGGAAAGTTTTTTTTATGCCACTCATAAGGGTTTGGATGTAATCTAGCCTCAGTGGAAAGCACTAAAAGATTTAAAAATTAAAACAAATTATATTTGTGTTTTATGCATTAATCATTAGATGAATGGCTTAGTTGCAGTAAGTAATAGTGTTTTTGCTAGATGAGTTTCTCATGTTCTCTGCCAAACCATTACCCAATCTTTTTAGTCTTTTGGTCAATATGATGACTTGAGGAGAAAGGGCTTTCAGATCTGTGACTAATTTAGGAGAAGTCACTGTTTCTTTTATGTGTACTGATACCTTTGAGGTCATTCTCCTAAAAGGTGAAGAGACACTTAGAACATATTAAAAATTCTCAAACTTATTTTACTACTACAGATTTTTGTTTCTGTTTTTGTTTTTTGAGACAAGGTCTAGCTCCATGGTCCAAGCTTGTCCTGAACTCACTGTCTAGCCCAAACTGCCTCAAACACGTGCAGTCCTCTTATCTTAGCCTCCCGAGTGCTGGGATCGCAGGCATTCACCACCACACCCACACCCAGGGATCAAACCCAGGGCCTCATAATTCCTAGGCAAGTGCTCTAATCACTGAGTTACACCTCCACTCTGGACTTTTTTTTTTTTTTTTTTGGAGACAGGGTTTTGCTCCATAGTCCAGGCTGGTCCTCAACTCACTATGGAGCCCAGGCTGGCCTTGAATAGCCTCTTAGGTGCTGGGATTACAGGTGTGTGCTACCACACCCAGTTTAAGACTTTTTAAAGTATGATGTGTTGACAGAACACAGGAACTCGTAAGATAGCACTACACTTTTGGATCAAAGTAGGCGTAGGTCTCAATGGGTACAAAATTTGATTCATGGAATAGAACAGAGAAGAAATTAGAAAATATAAGTAATTAGATAAAACTATACGTTCTTATAATACTGGGCTTAGGCATTAATCAAAGGGTTCTATATCTTATGTCAAGTCAGTCCTCTCCTTAAGCCACCTGGCTTTCTAATATTTAAAATGAGAGCTTATTTCTTAACAATAACAAGTGAATCTAGCTGAGGCAGAGAGGCTGAGGCAAGAGGATTGTCAAGTTTGAGACTGGTTTGAGCAATCTAGCCATTTAGCAAAATAAATAGAAAAAAAGAGAATAATAAGTGAAGATATTTTGAATGTTCCTTATATTCTGTAAAAAAAGATTTAAGAGAAAAATATTCCCAGGATTAAAATCCCCCCACCCACCTCTCTACCCCAGAACATAGTTTAGGAAAATAAGGTTTGGAGGTTTGTCCTTATAGTTAATTTCTTGGCCTGTTTTTTGGGTGGGGACAGAGTTTTGCTAAAGTTTCTAAGCTGCCCGGGCTTGGCTGGAATTTGTGACCCTCTCACCCCACCCCCTGAGTGCTGGGGATCACAGGTCTATGCTACTAGGCCTTTCTCTTGATTCCTTTTTGATTGTTTTCATGCTGATTTGAAACTAGAACTCTGGGCTGAACCAGAGGATCAGAACATTTTAATTATAGCCCAAAAATGCATTATTGCAGCTGAATCACAAATTGGAGAGTGGGTGAGAAGAAAGTGGATAAAGATATTCTTCCAGTACATTCCGCAGGTTTATAAATCTTGGGCTGCCATAAAATTTGCGAAGATTTTCAGAGCCTCAGCTACCCTTTGGGCTGTGTGCCAAGCTTTTGTTAACCAGTAGTTAAGCACTATTTGAACTTTGGCTTATTATAGAAGACATTAATGCTGGGATAAACAGTCTTAAAATGGAATATTTTGTCAAAGTATTGTTCTTCCCTTTTCCCTCCTGTGTATGAACCTGTACTTTCCTTTAATGAAATGTTTGAGCATAATCTCATGTGCTTCTGCCTGGAAGTTCCTGCAATGAAGTCATATGGTTGGTTATATGCTGTGACGTCAAGATTGGTATTAAATGTACCCCACAGGTTCAAGGTGACCAAATTAGAGGTGAGAGAAGAACATTCTGGAATGGATGTATCTACTAGATTAATAAGAGCTTAAGAGCTTTTTATAGCCATGCACAACTTTCAGAAAATTTATTTTGTCATTAAACAAAATAAGGTATATGATGTGATTATCCACTACCTGGCATACAGTAAACATTCTGTAAATGTTGGCTATTATTCTGGCTTGTTTCATGCCATGTCAGCATTCCTGTCGTGAAGAAGAAGTAGAAAAAAAGATCTTGCTGACATTCAGGTGCAGTTAGCCAACAACTTAATCTCCAGTGTAAATTTATTCAGTACATTAGACATTAGATATAAATCTAACATCTGAATGAAGGAATGTTGCCTAAAGAGTATACATTGGATTACCTAATGACTCTTCGTGATTTTGAATGTGGAGGGAATACCAGGAAGGCCTAGGGACTGATAAAAGGAGGGAGAGAGCTAGTAGGGAGTTTTTTATTTTATTTAAATTTGATGGCTTCTAGTGATAAGACTGCACTTATGCATATGATCTGCCATCTTGGGACTAGAATATTTTTATATCTTTTTTTTTCTTTTCAGATAAGGTCTTACTCTGTAGTTCAGGCTGGTTCTGAACTCACTTTATAGTCCATTCTGGCTTTAAACTCACAGTAGTCCTCCTGCCTCCTGAGTGCTGGGATTACAGGCATACACCACCACACCCAGCTAGAATGTGGTGCTGAGGGATCAAACCCTATGACCTTGTGCTTCCTAGGCAAGTGTTCTAATTACTGAGCTAAGGTCCCAGCCATAAGGAATGCAATTTCCAAGATACTTCTACAGGTTAATTCTATGTAAATTTGTTTCTTTTTAATCTACCAGAAGATCTTTGGGGTAGGCAGTCTTGTTTCAAGAGAATGCATTTGGTTGGGAAGTGGGAATTGTAAAAAATTTTTTAAAGTTCTTTATTTAAGTACTTCCTCTTGTCCTGGGCATACATTAGGTCATATGGAAAGATGCTTTTCTCTCCTTGATGTAGAAGTTTTGTTTTGCTTTATTTTTTAAGAGTAGAATGACATGTTTTAAAAGTTCTCTTATACAGGGAGATGAGGCACACTTTTGGCAGTTGCAGGCAGTCTGTTTCTTGTGTTACTCTGTAATTGAGAGTCATGTTAATATCCTCATAAAAGGCATTTTGCTGTCTCTCATTTAAATGCTCAGCTGTTCTACTGCCCGTTATTTCCCCCGGGCAGCCAGTGACTGACTGGAGTCAGCAGGTTTTTATGACATTAACAGCAGTTTGCTCTTTTATTTTTAATGTGATTCTTAATCCCTCCTCTTCCCCCTCCTTTTTTTTTTTTTTTTTTTTTTTTTTCCTGTAGGCTTCACCAACTGAGAACAGCCTGGCAACCCATTCCATCCCTGCTGAAGATGAGTTCTGTAAGCATTTGCCTGTAGCTTGGTCTCTACCTGTATTTGGTTCAAAGGCATCCCCATTACTGTCTGTGTTGAGAAAGTAATGTACTAAATCCAACGGTTCAATTGATCAAATTTTCCACTGGTACTTAAATATCCTTCACACAGTTCGTGGCTTAGGGAAAAGTTCAGTTGAATTAAATAGGTTAACTTGGCACAAATGGGATTTTTTTAAGCTTCTCTCATCAAACTTGTCCTACCTTTGTACTAAACTCTTTCAGTTTTAAAGCTATATGCACTAATTTTGAAGTTTTCTTTTATCTTAATAGAAGTTTGTCTAAAAAGGATTTTATTGATCTACTGAGAGAAAAAAATTGATATATAAGCACAGTATAGCACACACCTATAATCTCATCACTCTGGGAGGTCAAGGCAAGAAGATTGCAAGTTTAAACCCAACCTGGGCTACTTAGCGATTTATTAATAGTAAGACCCTGTCTCTGTCTCTCTGTCTCAAAAAAAGAAGAATAACCTTTTAAAGTCTTATGTATTTCCCTGCTGGTGCTGAATTTTACCATCATTCCATCCTACTTTTAGGCCTGGCTTCTCCCAAAGATAAAAATATTTGGCTTTTACTTCACTATGTTCACTTTTAATTCTAATTTCTAATGCATCAGTTTAAATATATATATGAATTTCTGGTAATTTCCTAAACAAATTAGTTTGCTAGTCACTGAAAACTCAACTAAAGTGGAAGTAAACAGATCTCTAGTAAACCCTATATAACATTTCAAAAAAATTTTCTTACTGCTCGAATCCAGGAACATTCCATTTGCAATCATTTTGCTTGGACTAGAAACATTTCTGGTTTTGAGTACTTTTGCAAGACCTTTTTTTTTTTTTTCCTTGAATCAGACATAATCTTTTGGTACTTTGTTGACTCAACTCTAGTTTTTAAGGAATTTATGATTCCTTAGTAGCGGTATAAATGGCTTTTCTGAGTTCCACAGGATGAAAACACTGGCAGGAAATTAACTCAGATGGTTGGCATTTAAATAACTTCGAAGAAAACTTTATGGAACAATTTTCCACAGTCTTCATCCTTGGATATTTGTTTCAAGACTGACCAAAGGACTACTACACACAACACGCCATATAAAATTTCTGCCCTTGTGTTCCACCATTTTCCTCAGAAGTTGTTGGGAGTGCCAACCACCAAGACTTCTGAGTCTGCAGACAGCCTTAAGAAACAACAAATACTGCAGGGCCGGAAGTTCTTTATACAGGGCAGTTTAGATTCCCACACTGGGTGAGAAAGCCTCCCTGCTAACAGATTGGTTTGTGAGGGAACCTGAAGGAACCTAATTAGCTAATAATAAACTTTTCTGTTGAGAGGACCTTTCCTTGGTGGAAAGTAACCAAACTTTGCTTTTTGGAAGAAGCCTTTCTGTGACTTCTCAATGAGGTACTATAATATTGTCCTCCTTTTGTAACTCAAGCAGGTAACTCCCGGGCCAGAAGAGAAGCCCAGCAACCTGTGTCCCTCAAGCCGCTGAGTCCAGATACCAGAGCCTCCAGCCTTTCTGAAAGTTCTCCTCCCAAAGCAGTGAAGGTACGATGGCCGTCTGTCTCTGAGTCTTGAGGCACTAGCTTGCCATTTATAGCAGAGCAGATTGCACTTTGTAGTTGTATGTTTATTATAACCTGTTTTTGTTTTTTCCTGGGGATAATAATGCCAAATGAGGATACACTTAAAAACTACTTTTCTGAAGATCTTTCTTCTGTTCATGTGTTTGAACCAGGAAGGGGAAGGCTACTGATGTCCCTCTTTAAAATGTGGAAAACCACTGAAAGTTTTAAGAAACCTGAAGTTAAATAAAACAATGACTTTTTTTTTTTTTTTTTTTTTTTTGGTAACAGGCTTTCACTTTGTAGGCTTGTTCTGAACTCACTATGTAGCACAGGCTAGTCTCAAACTCATAGCAGTCCTCCTGCCTCAGCCTCCTGAGTGCTGGGAATATAGACGGGCAGCACCATACCCAGTTTATGTGGTGCTGGAAAATCGAACTTAGGGGCTTGTGCTTTCTAGGTGAGTACTTTAACCAATAATTTATCCTCCTACCCCCAAAGAACATGATTTTTTAAAAAAATTCAAGTTTGTAGTTCTGTGAATGAGTAAAGGCCCATAAATGGGAGCTATATGAATGGGAAATGTATGAAATCTGTTAAACTAAAATTAGCATGTTGGACGGAAACGTGCAGTTACTTTAAAGACAGTGGCTCCCCTGCTAAAGAATTAGACCTTAACTTGATTGCTAGCAGTTTTAGAGAAAGAATGGTACCCATCAGAGTAGGGCTTAGCTGGCCCATTTTCTGTAAAAACTGCTACTTAAGCAATATGTATGCTGGGGTACAATATTAAATACTAGAGAATACATGAAATTTTTGAATGCTAAGATAATTTTAGTAGGCTATTCAATGTTTGATTTCCTTTTATTCCCCAATTCTAAAAAAATTACACTGTGTGGCAGGACACTCCTGTAATCCCACATTACAAGACCAAGACCAGGGAATCGGAAGCTTAAGCCCAACGTGGGCAATTTAGGAAGACCCTGTTTCCAACTAACAAATTTAAAGGAGGTGGGGGAGCTAGTGACATGGCTCAGTACCACTGTTTTCAATCCCCACTACTGCAAAGTAAACAAACAAAAACATCTTTTTCTTTCTATGAGCAAATATATAGTCCCATAAAAATAAACCAATTTTTTTTTCCAAAATGCATTTTAGCCTTGCTAACTGATTTGTTTCAACTGCATGCTTTGCTAATGCAATGCCACTTTACCTGTTGATGTTAATAACCAAATCTGCTTACATTTCTTTTCCTTTTCCTTGGCTCTTACATAGCTAGCTGGGTTTTATTTAAAATCTTTAGCTTGGTAAAAATTCAAGAAGTAGAATAGTTAAAAGTGATTTTTGCTGCCTCAGCTTCATATTCATATCTGCCTTGCTTGCATCTCTTCACATGATTGGCCTTTGGTCCACTTCAGTGCACAGAAAGGATGAAGAGCCAGAATAAAAGGAAGAAAGAGTAAAATCCAGAATTAAAAGAGTAAAGGATAATGAAAACAGTAAACGCAGAAACGTTAAAAGAAGCAGAGACTTATGAAGAGAGTAAGGTTTATTGAGAAGGAACAAAAGAGCCAGGCATGGTAACACATACTTATAATCACAGCACTCAGAGTGGCTGAGACAGGAGGATCACACGTTTGAGCTCAGCTTGGACAACTTTTTGAGAGTCTATCTCAAAATAAAACTTTTTTTTTAAGGGCTGGGCTGCAGCTCAGTGCAAATGCCCTGGATTCAATCCCTAATACCATCCCCGTAAACCCCCTCCTACATGCCCGAAGATAAAGAACTGGGTTATTATGATTGCATTTGCACGTATCCTCCACCTGACTCTCTCCTGACCTTGAAGTTCTGCTCAGGGCTGTCATCAGCATTTTCCCAGTATTTGTAGTCCAACGACATAGCAAATGCCACAAGGTTGCTGTCCTTTCCAGCAGCAACTCTGCCCACATCTGAGTCTTTTGGATTGTAGTTCTGGATCACAAATGGCAAATAGAGAGGCTAGGGGCGTAGCTCAGTGGCAAAGAACTTGCCTACCATGTATAAGGTCCTAGGTTCAAAAGCTAGCACCACTGAACGAATAAAAATGGATAAAAAATATCAGACTTGGCCAGATTTTTTTTTTTAAACAGGATCTTTCTTTGTAGTCCAGGCTGATCCTAAACTCACTATGTAGCCCAGGCTGTCCTAGAGCTCCCAGCAATCCTGCCACAGCCTCCCGAGTGCTAGTATTACAGAGGTGTACCACCATGCCTGCCTTTTATGGTGCTGCGGAATCAAACTCAGCGCCTTGCCCTTGCTAGGCAAGTGCTGTAACTTCTATGCTAGTCATCCAGCCCAGCACAAATTCTGTGTGACTGAAGACATGGAGAATTTCCCTGGAAGGAACTAAAATTTGTTCTGGAGGATATTTTGAATTCTACACACAGTCTTCCTTGCCTGCTTCAGCTGCTAAGACAGATATTACTAGGTTGGACTGACCCTGTACTGGGTTGAGTTCTTCCTGATTCAGATGCTAGGGTCTGAGCTGAGCAGCGCTCTGTGAAGGGAAACACCTCATGTAGCTCTTTCTGCACATACCAGGGAGAGGAGATAGAGGCTGGGCTTTGTACTCCTTCCTCAGTCCTGTACCTCCTCCTTTGCTCACTCAACAAGAGAATGTAGGCAGCTGTGCCTTTACAGGTGCACACTTTTGAGTTTTTCAAAATCGTGTGAAGTATAGAGTAAATTGGCCTAGCTTCCTATGTTTGCCTGTGAGCCAAAGCTCAAAAGGTTATGGTGTCCAGAGTCTGGATTGAGAACTAATTGCATCTCTACTTTTATTTAAGGGCAGTTTGTTTTTTCTTCCTTGGAGTTGCCCTGTAGAGTCTACAGGCAAGTAAGGTTCTATAGTAAATGTGTACAGGAAGACCTGTTAGCATAACTGGTCTCGTGGCTATAGACTCTGCAACGGAAGTTGTTTCTTCACTTAGGGAAATTACATGCAGCCAAGAATACACTTGTTCACTCAAAATAGATTTTTGGATCCCACACATCCTAGGGAAAAAAAATAAAACCTGTTCTTTAGTGCAAGTCTGTCTGTTATTTAAAATAGGACATCTAAGGTAGAGACTCAATTCATTTCAAATTTGGCTTCATAAAGCTAAAAAACAAAAAGGATACAATAAAGATTCTGCACACTTTAAACATTGGCCAAATAGCCTAGTTAATGAGATTTGGTGCTAATGAAGTTGCAGGTTCATTTTCAAAAAGATGTTGTTCTGAAAACACAGCTCAGTGGACCTTAGGAGAAGGACGAGGTGTGTTCTGTCTACTTCATGAGATTTAGCCATTTGTAACTGTCATCTATACCTCAGCAAAGTAGGAAAAGGGAAAAGAGAGAGATTCTCAGCGTTCTCTTAAGCTTTATGTCCTCCTGTGTGAAAGAAAACATCTGCCAAATCTTCTCAGAGGGAAACATAAGGAAGAAAAGCCACGGGGGTGAGGCTGTCCCTGGGGGGATACCCACTTGGCCTACTGTGCCTGGACAGCCCAGTCCTGGTCCTGCTCGTGGAGGCAGTAAGCACACATGGCAGGCTATGTAACAGGACACACATCGCAGTTCCCCTCCTCATGCCGTCAGTTGTCATACTGAGGGTTGAACTGAGGGCCTCGCACATGCTAGCCAAGAACTCTGTTGCTGAGCTATACACTGACCCTTGTTTTGTCTTATTTTTACTAAAGTATTGGAATTATGCTAGAAAGGCACCTAGAACCATTTCTGTCTTTCTCAGAGCATTAACCTTTCCTATGTGTATATGGAAAAAGTCCACTTAAGATGTGAATATTGAGCTGGGCCCAGTGGTTCAGGTCTCTAATTCTAACTCTCTGGAGGCTGAGGCTGAGGCTGAGGCAGGAGGATTGCAATTTCAAGAGCAGCCTAGACAACTTAGCAATTTAGGAAGACCTTGTCTCAAAATCAGTAGTGAAAAATGGTGGGTAGTGTAGCTTAAAGTGAAGGCCTTGTGTTCATTCCCCAGTACCTGCCACCCCAAATTTAAATGGATTTTGGCTTGGCATGGTGGCACACATCTATAATACCCATACTTAGGCTGAAGCAGGAAGGTTGCAAGTTTGAATCTAGCCTGGGTAACTTAACAGACTTGGGTTCAAGATAAAAAATAAAGGGCTGGCAATGTAAGCTCAATCGTGGAGTGTCCTTGTGTTCAATCCCCCAGTACTGCAAAAACCAAATCTGAATATTGTCCCAAATCAGAGAAAGAAAGTGCAGACTGAAAAGAGCCAGCCCAACCACTTACTGTATGGCAAAGAACCTCAGTTTTATTACTTAAATATTTTGCACACGTTGGAAGGAGGGAACAAAAGGCATTTTCTGATGTTCTGAGGAATGAAAGTCTAACATTAATATAGACATCAATATTGGATCTTTCTGAGTTCACTGCATCTAAAAGCTAGTTACCTTCATGGCATTTGCCAGCTGCCATCCCCTGCCTCCCTCACACATGTATACAACCCAGCTGTATACTTTCATTAAACTGAAGAGAATGTATAGGACAAGAGGGTAAAAGACTGTACATGAAGCCGTGCAAATTTGTGAGCAAAGCAGCTTTAAGTGGATGCTCATCAAAAGAGAGTCTGTAATACCTCACATGTAGAAAGACAGCATTTGCAAACATTCATTATTTATTAACTTCATTCCAAAATATCCTGAAGATATTATCTACACATTTTAACTTGAAACCAAATTAAGACTAGTTTTTAAAAGTGCTACAGTGAGATTATTTTCATTTGGGTTAGCATCTGCTCTCTTCCCAAAAGGGTTTCCTTTAGTTATGAAATTTTACATTCTAGGACAATTTAGAGAATGCTCTGTTGGCTTGCAAGTCAGGAATTCTGGGTTTTAACATCTAATTCTGTTCCTGACTCTGTAATTTTGATAAGGTATCTAATATTCCAGTACCTTAGTTTCTGCTTGTGAAAGATGGTTGGGAAAGAAGTGAAAAATATCTTCACTTACTAACTGGAAAAAAAAAAGATTGTAAAGACTTAAAAAAAATACATGTCTACTGTTCTCATTGGCAGTGTTTTAAATGTGGCTTTGCCAAGAGTGAGCACACCATGTAGGCATAGGCAGGATGTATGCCAGGCTGCGATAATAGGAGAGAGTTTTGGGCACTGGCTATGCTTCCTGTTGTCTGAATAGACATGAGGGCAATTACAGAAAAGTGGCTGAGAGCCCAGGACAGAGAAAATAGAGGACAGGCACAGCCATAGCCACTGTGATTTGGCATGCTACCATGTTGGATCCTCTTGCCTCTGTGACACTGTAAGGTCCCTCGGGCAACTGCTGCATGAACCTTAAATAACATCATAAAAGGATTATGTGAGAGATGAATCTGAGTGATGGGAACTGATAGGTCTGGGAGTGGAACCTATGGTCCATTGTTTGAACTAGCAGTGTATTACTTCAATGTGAAGGGGGGAGATGCCTTTTCCCTTGTGTGGGTGAAGTTCCATTAAAGGGAGAGCCCTTGTGGGGTGGGTGTAGGAGGTAGTAAGACACTACCACATTCCTAACAAGACATTCCTTGTGCGGGCGAAGGCTCATGAAAGCTCCCCCTCTCCTGAGCTAGGAAATGTGCCGGCTCCAGGTAGATATGAGTGAGGCTGACTTTGCCATGATTAGTAGAGGTACTTGAAAAAAAATACAGTCTTATTCTTGGATTTGAGGTTCTAACTGAGCTTTAGCACAACTGCAGTCCGCAGTTGTGCACTCCAGGGCACAGCAATCGTGGATTATTCATTGAAGGTTCCTATTTGTCTCTTCCAGCTTCTGCTTCCTGTTCCTGGTACCTACTTTCTGCTCCTGCCTTCTACTTTCCTCCTAATGTGAGCTCAGTCTTTACTTTCTCTCGGGTTCTCCTTTCTGTTCACTGTGCTGCACCCTTCTCCTACAGTATATTTCTTCCTTCCCTCCCTCAGAGAGGTGTGTGTGTGTGTGTGTGTGTGTGTGTGTGTGTGTGTGTGTGTGTGTGTGTGGGTGGGTGGGTGCGCGCACGCGCATGTGTGCAGAAGCATGCTCTGTAACATTCCATATGCCGCTAGCAAAGTAATATCCACATTCTCTTGTACCATGTGAATTTCTGTCTGTGACTTTGCCTTTACTAATCACAATGAGTACTTATTTTTCTAAATCTATTTCCAGTGTTAAAAATACAGAATCCCCTCTTTGCAATTGAAAAAATATTCCATCTGACAAATACATTCATTCATTCATTCACTCTAGTGCTTTTATATTAATATGAGTAGTGATTTAGGCAGGCCCTTTCTAATGGCTTGAATTTTATTGGTACATGCAAATTTTATTTTGCATTTTAATCTACCACCTCTTTGCTGGGCAAGAACCACCTAGTCCTTTTAGAGAAGTCCTAATTAAAGCTATGTAAAATACCTACTCTTGGGTCCAGTCTTGTTAGTTAGAATGTCCACAAAAGAAAAAAAAAACTGGGCCCAGAGGTGCCAGCCTATAATCTAGCACTTTGGGAGGCTGATACAGTAAGATCACAAGTTTGAGTCTAGCCCAGGGAACTTAACAACTTAATGAGACCCTGTCATAAAGTCAAAAGTAAAAATAGGTGGAATATAGCTCAATGTGAAGGCTCTGGGCTCAATTTCCAGTACCTAAAAAAAAAGAGTAAGTTAAAAAAGAAAACTTCCAACAGCATTTGATATAATAATATTGGGTCACAATTAAATACCTCCTTCCTGTTTGGTAAACTAATTTTATTAAGCTCCCTTTATAGATCTTTCCCTCTACTTCTGTTTTTATGTTCATTTTCTATTTCCATTTTCTATCCAAATCTTCTTGGAAACCATTTCTAATTTTTGCTTTTTTTTTCATATGGCAAGTGAACCAGCAGTCTGAATTTTTGATGGACCTATTTTCAGGCTTTAGAAATATTACAGAACCTTAGTCTTATTGGGCTAATTTCCTTTTGGAGGCCTAATAAAATAGTTTATATCTCTGATAAGCTGTACCATTTGTGTTTTAGTTTTGACTTATTTAAAAAAATATTATGCCTAAACTGCTCCTGGTGATGCAGGCCTATAATCCCAGCCCTCTGGAAGCCTGAGGCAGGAGGCTCACAAGTTCAAGTTCATCCTGGGCAACTTGGTAACTTAGTAAGACCCTGTCTCAAAATAAAAGATTTTTTTCAATGTCCTGGGAGATGTAGCTCAGTGGGAAGGCCCTGGGTTCAATTCTCAGTACCAACAAGATAAAAAAAAGATATATATATATATATATATATATATATATATATATATATATATATATATACACACACACACATACATACACACACACACACATCACACACATGTATATATCCTTCATTGATTCAGCAAGTCAAGACTATAAAGATTATAAGCAGAGGGAATAAAAGATGCTTTTCTAAGTTGAAATTGAAATTTTTTACCTAATTTCAAATGCTCCTGCTCTCCCCCAAAGTTATCCCTTTCAGAATCTGTTCCTGTATCAGTATGTCCTTGGCACTTGAGTTAAGTTTCTTCTATGTAGCGCTGACATCTCCTAATCCCTGCTCCTATTCCACCCCTGTCTCCTGTTAACTTTTTTTGTGCACTTACTGTGTGTGTGTTGTGGCTTGTGTATACCTTTCTCTGCAATCCATCCAAAGCCCATTTGTCCTCAGAGGCTCCTACACTTTAGACAGTCAGACCACTTCAGAAAGAAATTCAAAAGAGCCTTTTAGCTTTGAAGAATCTAGAAATGGAGCAGATTTAGTGTTCCTGTGGGAATTGACCCTAGCTAAAGTAAATCCTCGGGCCCTTTGGAGCAGAGTACTAACCCATCTCCATGTATGCTGGTTGGTTTTTTCCTTTTCCTAGAAATTTCAGGCACCTGCAAGAGAGACCTGTGTAGAATGTCAGAAGACAGTCTACCCCATGGAGCGTCTCTTGGCCAATCAGCAGGTGTTTCACATCAGCTGCTTCCGTTGCTCCTATTGCAACAACAAACTTAGGTAAGCCAGACCAAAATGAGTCATCTTTCTCTGTGCTTAGAACTAAAAGCAGGTGTGAAAATGGTCTTTACTGGAAGCTCCTAAAAAAGTAGAAACCACTATTTGGTGACAGGTCTTTCATGCCAAATGATAACAACTTTTGGGACTTCTTGATACATTGATATGTTTGGTTACACATTAGAACTGAAACTTAAATAATATGAATTACAGGTAAAGCCCCTGTTCCCTAATTAGTAGATTATTTTGGCTTGGTATCGCAGAATCATAAAGTTGGAAACCCCAGGCAGTCATTTGTATAAGTCCTCACTTCAGTGCTGTATGAATGGTAATTATAATAGCCTCAAAAAAAAATAGTCTCAGACGAGCATATTTTATCTCTGTGACTTCATTTTATTTCTAAGAAAATAACTTTTATGTATTATTTATTGTAAGTAACTCAAAGTAAAGATACAAATTTGACAAATTGGGGAAATATTCCATGTTAATTCATTTTAATCATATAGATAGGTGGTAATCCTTCTGCTTTAGCAGAAGAAAGATGTCACTTTCTACAGTTTTCCTTCCAGAGCAAGCATTGTTTCTAAATACTCTGAAAAGATGTCCTGGCACCTTAAGAACACTTTTAGGGGTAAATGCCTCATCGTGGCTAGTGCCAGGGTTAAATACCTCTAACTCAACTATACTACTTCTTGTATTGAGCTAAAATCCGCCTCTGTGACTTCTATTCATTAAATTTGTTTTTCTGTTCATCAAGCTAATTTTTTTCTCCAGTGCACATTATTTCCTTTGGGTAAATACTTTCATTTTTATAACCCTCTTAAAATATGTTACTTCATGAGAGATCAGATATAAAGCCTTGTCCAGCACTGACATTGCTTACAACCTGCCTGCCTCCTGGCTACTTTTCTTTCAGTGCTAGAGGTCAAACCTAGGGCCTTGCACATACTAGGCCAGTGATTTACTTCTGTGCTTTTTTCCCGGCCCTATCGCCTTTGTTCAGTCAGTAGTAACATTGAGTGCTAGCTATGAGCAGAGCATTATATCCGTTCTTGCATAGTTATGCTTTTAAATCACTGTACAAAGCCAGGGCTGGTGGTGCAGGCCTATAATCCTGCACTTTGGGAAACTGAGGCAAAGGGATTGTAAGTTTGAGCCCAGCCTTGGCAACTTAGTGATTTAGCAAGACCTTGTCTCAAAATCAAAAATGCTCTAGGAATGACGCTTGATGTGAAAGCCCTAAATTCCATCCCTAGTCCACAAGAATAAAAGATTATAGCAGAAATTGGAAACTAAGAAGAAAATACTTTTTAATGAAGGAATATCATTATAAGTAGTTAGAAATATGAGGAAATATAACGGTAATCAGAAGCCAGGGCCTGGTGGCACAGGTCTGTGATCCCAGCACTCTAGGAGCCTGAGGCAAGAGGATCACAAGTTCAAGCCCAACCTGGGCAACTTAGCAGTTTATCAAGACCCTGTCTCAAGATATAAAATAAAAATGAGCTGAGTTGTAGCTCAGTGCAGAAGCTCTGGATTGAATTCATTGAGAGGCAGAAAAAAAGTAAATAAAAATAATCAAAGGTAGTTATAGATACCTAGAAAAGACATTCAGGGAGGAAATAAAGTAATTTTTTTAATATGGGGACTGGAGGAATAATAGTTCAGTAGTTAAAGTGCTTGCCTAGCAAGCACTAAGTACCTGAGTTCAGTTCCCCAGAACCACATAAGCTAGGTGTGGTAGCGCACAACTGTAATCCTAGCACTCAGGAGGCTGAGGCAGGGGGATTTCTGTGAGTTGAAGGCCAGTCTAGGCTACAAAGTGAGCTCAGAACCAGCCTGAACTACAGATTTAGACCCTGTTTCAAAAAAAAAAATAAAGAAAGAAATTGGGGGGTGGGGGGGAGGGCAGAGGCATAGCTCAGTGGTTAGAGTACTTCCCTAACAAGTGCAAGGCCCTGGGTTCAGTTCCCCAACACCACATAAGCCAGGCATGGTGGCGCATGCCTACAATCCCAGCACTCAGGAGGCTAAAGCAGAAGAATTACCCTCTATTCAAGGCCATCCTAGGCTACATAGTCAGTTCAGGACCAGCCTAGACTACAGAATGAGACCTTGTCTCAAAAATATTTTTATTTTTCTTAATAAAGTCAGGCCTGGTGACACAGGTGTATAATTCCAACACCCTGGGAAGCTGAGACAGGACTAATACAAGTTCAAGCCTAGCCTGAGCAATTTAACAACTTAGAGAGACCCTGTCTCAAAATCAAAATTTAAAAATGGGCTGAGAATATGGTGAGAAAGCCCTGGGTTCAGTCTTCAGTGCTGCAATCAATCATTCAATAAAAATAAAATTTTCTGATAGGGTAAAGTGAAGTCACTTGAAAATGGGGAACACGTGCCAGCTGGAATGGAGGTTTAGACTTGAAAGCAAACATATTTTGTGAAAGGATAAAAAAATTAATGTGCTTAAAAGGGTATAGGAAATCCTAGGTCATTGATGTGCTTTCAAAGATAGTTTTCTCACTTAGGATCTTCTGAAAGTACTGGAGGCACCAGATGTTAGCCTGCTGCTAAAAATGAGAAAAGGAAGATTTGCTAACTTTTTGTTGCTCTTTTGATAACAGTTTAGGAACATATGCGTCTTTGCATGGGAGAATCTACTGTAAGCCTCACTTCAATCAACTTTTTAAGTCTAAAGGCAACTATGATGAAGGCTTCGGGCACAGACCACACAAGGATCTGTGGGCAAACAAAAATGAACATGAGGAGACTTTGGAGAGACCAGCCCAGCTTCCAAATGCAGTGGAGACCCCTCAGAACCCAGGGGTGGAAGACGCCCCTATTGCGAAGGTGGGTGTGCTAGCTGCAAGTATGGAAGCCAAGGCCTCCTATCAGCGAGAAAAGGAGGAAAAGCCGGCTGAAACCAAGAAGCTGAAGATTGCCTGGCCACCTCCCCCTGATCTTGGCAGTTCTGGAAGTACCTTGGAGGAAGGAATCAAAGTATCGAAGCCCAAATGGCCTCCTGAGGATGAAACCAGCAAACTGGAAGCTCCTGAGGATGTAGATCTGGATCTGAAGAAGCTAAGGCGGTCTTCTTCCCTGAAGGAAAGAAGCCGCCCGTTCACTGTTGCGGCCTCATTTCGAACCACTTCCATCAAAAGTCCCAAAAATTCGTCCCCACCTATCAGGAAAGGCTGGAGCACGTCAGAGCAGAGTGAAGAGTTTGCAGAAGGGATAATAGCGGAAAGGAATCTAGTGGAAAATGCCAGAGTTTCTGAGAAGAATGGGAGCAAGGGGAAAATGACCTGGCAAAACAAGGAATCTAAAACAGGGGAGGAGGCAGGGAGAAGTAGCACAGAAACTCATAGTTTTGAGATGGGGAGCAAGAATCTTGTAGAAAATGGTGCAGACATAGATGAAGAGGATAGCAACCTCCTCAAAGAGCGGTCCCCACTAGGACCCAAGTCTCCAAATTGGTCCAGCTTTGTAGATGATGCTTCCCCCAAGGAATTCACTGCTCAGAATCAGAAATCCCAGGATGTGGGGTTCTGGGGTGGAGAAGTGGTCAAAGAGCTATCCGTAGAAGAACAGATAAAAAGAAATCGGTACTATGATGAGGATGAAGATGAAGAATGACAAACTGCAATGGTGGTGGGCCTTAAATTCCCATGAGTGTTAGCAAGCCACTGCCCTTTGTCAAAGTGGTACACAGAAACAGGTATCTTAATGTGAACTGTCATTTTTGTGGAAGCAACTTTGGAAATGAATGCCTGTTACTAAAAAAAAAAAAAAAAATCCTGTACTGCAGCTTAAGTGAACCAATTCTAAGTGCTACAGATAATATTACTTAAATCCTCCATTTTAACAGTGATAATATGCATAACTGCTTATAAGCAGGGAAATACTCAGTTGACATAATCCAGATTTCATTCTGTTCTCAAAAGACATTAAAGTAGATGATTAGTAATACATTTTTACACTACAAATGCGATTGTCGAAATAGATGTTATACAGAAGGGATTTAGGGGCCTAAATGGTATGACTGAATGCACTTTAGGATAAAGGGCACAGTTTTTATATTTTTTAATGAATAACAATTTAAATTTTTAGTATTCAACTGCTAAGAGATCACATATTTAGTCTTCTAAAAAATTAGGTTAATTTTCTTATTAATATATGGGAAACTTACTGCTTTGAATCCTGCTCTTTACATCTTGAATTGAATTACTGAGGTATAATGTAGCTACCTTTTAAGATATATCTTTTTTAAGCCTTTGAAGCCATTTTTAATCGACACATAATAATTGTACATACTGATGGAGTACAGTGTGCTATTTTAGTACATGAATGTAATGATCACATTCAGATACCTTCTGATACCATTAAAGACCCAACCTATAAGATTTGGTGCTTGGAGAGATCCACTGTCTCCCAAATGGTGTTTGCCAATGAGTTTGACTATACCCCAAGTGATTGGGTTTTTTTGTTTTGTTTTGTTTCGTTTCCTGGTATTTCTGTGCTTCTCACTATTTCAGGCTACGAAGTTTTTGTAAGACCTTTCCGATAGTTGTTCATCAAGCTCCATGTCAGAGCAAAGTGAGGAATTCAAAGGGGGAGTATCAGAAAAAAGCGCCTTAAACCACCTGAGTTCAAACCTGGTATTCCACTTCCAGTGTCCCCTTTCTAAGATGTTAATTTTTTAGTATTTTTTAGCTTTGAAGTGTATTGATTTTTTTATGGTAGACAATATTCCCAGGGTAAAACTAAACCAGCTAGAGCCTTTATTCTTGGGATGATTTTCTCTACCACTGAGGCTTTGGGCTATTATGAACTTGAACACATTTGTTGTACATAATTGATATCCCAAATTGTGTGCATGGAAGGGGGAGGTGTTTCAAGACATATTGGTCCATGTGCATTTATAGAGATTTAGCTCTGATATTTTTAGAGGTGTAAAATGTCCTGCTTTCTTGCTATCTTGCTTAGTCTGGAATATTTTTATTCAATAAAGCTTTAATTTGCATTTGAACTTTTAAGTGACCCTTTTCATTGTTTACATCTTTACAGACTCATGGTCTGCTTTTATTTTAGCAGTTTGGGAAGAAAAGGCAAGTAAGTGGGCCGAATGTTTTAGGGAAAGAAAATGCTATGGACACGTGCTACCACTAGGTGGTGATGTTAAGCTGATCTTGGACTTCTCCCTGCAGAAAAACTTTTCTGGAAAATTGCAAAACAACTTGGCAAGAGAATTAGTGTGTGCATTCAAAATGAGCTGTTTATTTTACAAATTCAAAATACAGTGATGATATTTATCATTTATAGTCAACATTTAACAATTCACCTTACAATTACTCCTCACATGCTAAATAAAATTTCTAAATGGCTCTTCTGCAAATAGATGGGTTTTCCACATTGGGCAGCGGCTTTTCGTTGTTGTTGTTCTTTGGGGTGTTTTTGTTTCTCTTAAAAGAGACCACTGTTAAATCTTTAAGAATGGAGTGAAGCCAGGCACTGTGGTACAAGCCTATAATCCCAGCCCTCTGGAGGCTGAGGCAGGAAGATCACAAATTCCCATAGGGCCTGGGCTGAGAGTATAGGTCATTGTGAAAGCCCTGGGCTTGATTCCCAGTGTTTCTTCCCCCCCAACAATACACCCATGCTCACAAAGAATGGGGTAGAGATACAGATTTGTTTGGAACTGGGTGTGCTTTTTGAGTTGTCCCTTATTTCTGAAGTGTCATATATTCTAGGGTATTCTTCAATCTTCTGCTGCTGCTCTGCCTCTACCCAAAGCTGAAGTCTTTTAGAATTCTCTGCTTACTCAATAAACCCCAATGACATGTAAAATATCCAATCCTGGCTTTTTATTATCTATCTTTAGTGTGTGGCTGTTGTAGCCTGCCCACATAGTGCACACTGTATGTACAAAAAAGTATCAAGGTCAATGTATATCAATTGAGCATGTCATGATACATCAGATACTTAAAAACTGAGATTATCCTAAGAAGAATCTTTCCTATTCCTTTTATGAAGTGAAATACACGTTAATGTAAAGGTACAGTTGGTGAAAAAAAAGAGTAGCTTCATGTTCAATATAATAAAAGGATTTTCTTGTCAGGACAGTGACCAGACAATAGCAATGTTCTGACAAAACAAAACCTACAGCCAAACAAAAAGTATTGATAATTTGTCTCTCTTAGCTTTCTAAATGAAAAGTCATCTGGTTTGCATGTGGTATGCCAGTGGTGAAATAGGACGAGGTGAGTTTTTCTGTTGGACAAGCAGGGAAAAGCCAGTTGAGTCTTCAGGCGGTTATAGAGACTTTGCTTATGACTGGAGACCAAAGTTCCAGAAACTTGGTGCTTAGAGCCCACGTGGCTAAGGAGCAAGCTGCACCAGATTTGCTTTGCCACATATTTCTTCAGCAACACGTTTTCTAAAAGCCAAGGAGTTAAGAACCGGCACAACTGCATTTGAGGGAGAAATAGAAGTTTGAACAGAATCTCAGACCAAGATTCTTGTGCCCTACTTCCTGCATGCTAGGTTAGCACGTTCTCTTTATTTTTGAGGCTCTGGTTTAAATTCCCATGTCACTCGAGTGTGAGTACATGTCCTATTTGTTTATTTGTTTGTGTTTTGAGATAGAATCTCGTTCTGTAGCCCAGGCTGGTCCTGAACTTACTATGTAGCCAGGCTAACCTTGGCCTCGCCTCATGACAGTTCTGCATCAGCCTCTGGAATGCTGGGATTACAGGCTTGCACCACCTCCCCTGCTTTATGTGGTGCGGGGGAATTGAACTTGGTCTTGCATTTGCTAGGTCTGCCATTCCTCCAGCCCCAAGTACACATCCTTTAAAAATGCATCTTGAAAGCTGGGCGTGGTAGCACACACCTGTAATCTCAGCACTAGGTAGGCTGAGGCAGGCAAATTGACATGAGTTCAAGGCCAGCCTGGGCTACATAATGAGTTCAGAACCCTCCTGGACTACCTATGAACCAGTCTCAAAAAATAAGTAAATAAGATGTATCTCAGGTAGTTACCATTAAACTGGCTAGGTCTGGGTGAAAATTACTTCAGGCAGTGGTTCTCAGATCAGCAGAATTTGTTAGAAATGTGTAGGACTGGGACATAGCTCCACTGTGGTGTGCAAAGGGCTCTGGGTTTAATCCTCAGCACCAAGGAGGAAAAAAAATGAAAACTACAAACTCATGGATGTTACTCCCACCTCCTGAAATTAGAATCCTGTGACTGATGCCCAGAAAATTAACAAATTGCCTCCATGTAGGATATTGAAAAGCTAATATCTAGGATGATGAATGCTAAAGTTTGAGAAGCACTGAATAAAACAAATCTTGTGTTCTACTCCTGAGGATGATCCTCTCCTTTTGGAACCTTTAATTCTGGTGTAAGCCTGTCTTATTATAAAGTTGTTTTATTTGTGTTCTAGATGATAGGTGGAGGTCTCTCTCTCTTCCTCTCCCTCTCTTTCTCTTCTTCAAATTATTCTCATCATTTTTTGATAATTGCTCTGTAGCCAGGTTTTAATCAATGGGGTTCAGGGTTCTCAGGCATTTGAGGGATAATTTAGTCTTTTGAAGATACCTAGTCTATGGCTCCCTTTATGTAGATTCACAAAGGTCAATGTTCAGTGTGAGACCATAAAATTAAGGCAGTGTATAGGATCAGGTCTGGAGCCTAACAGGCTTTCTATTGATAAGGTACTGTTTCTTATCTATGTAACCTTGAGCAAGCTATTTGGCCTCTCCATAAAATAGTGGGAATAATGTATCTACTTCATATGGTGAAGGAGTGAAATAAGCTGTGTAAAAAAATGTTCCATGAAGCACCTGACACAGAATAAACTTCACTAAATATTAACCAAGTTTTTTTGTTTTTTGTTTTTTGTTTTTGTTTTTGTTTTTTTTTTAATCTTGAGGCCCGGGTGGTTGAACCCAGGACCTCCCACGTGCCAAGCGCACTCCATCCTTGAGCTACAGCCCCAGCCTATTTTTTTGTTTTGCCTTTGTATTCTCCTTCGGATCTCGCCACGTTGCTTTTTCTTTCATTTCCTTTTCCCTATGAGGACTTTCTTCCCCTGAGAAAAAGTGACTGTAATTTTTATTGGACAAAGAAGTGAAGGGGAGGGAAAGTAGAGACTGAAAGAATGCTGGTAGTGGAGAGCAGCAGGAAGCACCAACAGATATGGCAGGATTATTGCCCTAGCTGCAGGGAGATGGGAACCGAAGATTTAGGAATTGCCTGGCAGGGAGCAGGAACAGAGTTTTTATTATTTTTGAGAAGGGGGTCTCAGTCTAGGCTTGGTCTTGAACCCCTTCCGTAGCCCAAGCAGCCCTGGAACTCGGGGCAATCCTCCAGCTTGAGCTTCCTGAGGGCTGAGTTAAGGAATGTTTTCTTTAGGGAGATAAACCAGAAATTAGAGGTGCGAGCGCGCAGCGGTGCGGCCCAGGCCTGGAGCGAAAGGGGCGTGGCCAGGACGAAGCCTGCGGTGGGCGGGGCCAGGGCTGTCGGAGGCCGGGCGGGTGGGCGGGGCGCGGCACCGGGCAAGCAGGCGCTGGGTGCCCCCGGGACTTGGCCTCGACACGGGGCGGCCAGGGAGATGGGCGGGGAGGCGAGGTGGGCGGGCAGGAGGCCGGGTTTTGCGGAGGAGGCGGACGGGGCTGTGTCGGGGACCAGAAGGGGCCGGAAGGGGGTGGCTGCCGACCCGGCCCCGCCCCGGGGCCGCCTCCCCGCGGGTTCCGTTGGCCCCGGCGGCAGCTAAGGCTGTGGCGGCGGTGGCCGCTGGGCGGGTGTAAGATGGCGACTGCGGCGGCAGGAGCCCTGGGCCTGATGTGGGGCTGGCTGTGGAGCGAGCGCTTCTGGCTGCCTCAGAACGTGAGCTGGGCCGACCTGGAGGGCCCGGGCGACGGCTACGGCTACCCGCACGCCCGGCACATCCTCTCGGTGTTCCCGCTGGCCGTGGGCGTCTTCTCCGTGAGGCTCCTGTTCGAGCGGTAAGGCTCCGCGGCGCGGGGGGCGGTGAGCGGCGCGGGAAGCCGCGCGGGGCAAGCGGCCCAGGGCCGGAAGCAGAACTGGAGGAAAAGCCCGGAAGCGGGGCTTGGGGAGCGCGGGCCGCGGGGGGCGGATGCTCGGAGCGCGGCCCTCCGGGTGGTCGCGGGCGGCGGAGTTCGGGACGTGCGCGAGTGAATGCGGGTGGAAGGAGCGCTGAGCCCCTTCGAGCCTAGATCGCCCGGGTGCCTTGGCGTTCCACAGGCCGGCCCCACGATCCTGCAGCCCGGGAAGCGCTGAGTATGAGACACCCCGGCACGAGCGACGCCAAGGGCCGGCCAGCCGGAGACGGTTGGAGGCTGAGGGTCGGCGCTAGCGCCACTCGTCCCGAGGAAAGACGAAAAGGGAGTTGTATGAGAATCTTAAGATTTGTGGGGGCATTTTAGCTTCCTAGAGTTGAGGGAAACTGGGTTAGTTAGGCCCCCAAGCCCTGATTTGGAAGCTCACGGACTATTTTTGTTGTTGTTGCTTTGGGTTATGACTGAAGACACTTGAATTGTGACAGGCTGTGGTGGAGCCTGAGCTTCCAAAGCATTAGGAAGGTGTCGTCTTCCGAACTGGCCTAGGAAAGAGAGGGGAGAAGGAGGGATCATCTTGAAGGAATGGGAGCTTCAGGGCTTATTAGCGGATAGCTGTGGTGAGCCACCTTCTAAGTGAGGTTAGAAAAATGACCAGATGTTATCCAGCCATGTGCTTTGATAAAAGTGACTTCACTTGTTAGTAGTGGATCATATCTGAAAAAAACCCTTAAGATGTGGTTATTTCCTAATGTGGATTTGTAGAGGCGTGTCATTTTGATCAAGCTAACTCAGGCTGCAGGGAAGATGACTACTTCCTAAATAGGTGTCAGGTAATGAGGGTACACTTTGACATGTCCATTTTACTTTTATCCAAGCAGAAATGATTGTAATGTAGGAATGCCTTTTCGAGGATGGGAGTATGTTTCAGACAAAATATGTTATTCTGACAAGGTTGTTTCGGATTAGTTTGGTTTGCCTGTTTCTGACACTTTTGTTGTTGTTGTTGTTGTTACGGAATTGGAGATCCAGCCCAGAACCTTCACACTGAACTACATTCCCAGCCCATTTTTTACTTTTGATTTTTGAGACAGGGTTTTGCTAAGTTGCCCAGGCTGGGCTCAAACTTGTGATCCTCTCAATTTTGCTTCCCAGAATGCCAGTATTACAGGCTTGCGCTACTGGGCCTGCTAACACTAAAATCTTAAGTTTTTCTTATATGTAGTTAGACACTCTTCTCTTTAGTCATAATGCTGACATATTATCGTCTAAGTGCTCCTTTACCAGACATTCAGATGCAAAAGTAATGATGCTTTTTACCTGAAGTAGGTGAAACCCAAGATCTAAATGCCTCTCTTGGATTCTTAGAAACTTGTGTAGCAGTTTTTAAAAATATAGCCATTGTACTAAGTAATCCTAGTGTGCAGGCACAAACCACTTGTCTCAGGAGTAAACTAGATCCAGGTATTCTCCTTTTTATCTGTATTCGAGAGCTGAAAGAGAAAGGTAATATCATAACTAAAGGAAGATAATTCAGGCCATAAAAAGTTCATTGCCATTGGAAAAGGTTCTCTGCTTTTCACATAAACATATATCAATATGATAACTTCCCCCATGGTAGTTAAAATGGCTTGTTGTTTATAAACACCCATATATAATTTTGTGTATCTCAAAGATTTCAAGGGATTCCCCCAGATAGCTGAGGGCATATCCCCTGTCAGAGCCATTGGAAAGAATCCTTTACCAGTGGGAATTGGCCGAATGTTTCTATGGTGCTGCTGTGGCAGGGGAATCAGGCTAGTTGGGAATGCTGAGCTGAAAGCATTCTTCTAGTATGATGCTTCTTGAATAAGAAGGGTTTTACATTTGCTCTTGGGAGAGGTTGTTTTGTTTTGTTTTGTAATACTGGGAATTGAACCAAGAACCTTTGAACTGATTTACATCCCTACCCCCTTTTTATTTTTTAAGACAGGATCTCAGGTGTTAAAATGACCAGGTTGGACTCACATTTGCAGTCCTCCTGCTTCAGCCTCCCAGAGTGCTGGGATTATAGGCTTGTAGCCACCAGACCCAGCTGGTCTTGAGAAAGGTTAACCCTAGTAACAGTGTTACTATTCTGTGTTGCTTTATGGCCCTCTACCTCAGTAATGAGAATTGGCTCTGGATTACCAGTTCCTCCTATTTTATGTTTGAGAGTGTAGTGAAAAGCCTAACTGAAATATTGGGACAATTAGTCTTTCTATATTTTTTCATTTCTTAAATCTCACCTGGTTAAAAATGATTGTTAATAATCAGAGTGCTAAGAGGTAAACTCCAACATCCCTTTACAGATGGTAAACCTAAGTTTTAGAAATATTCTACGGCAAACTGGGCTTGGTTGTGCATGCTGGTTATCCCATCACTTGGAAGGCTGAGGCAGAAGTGTAAATTTAAAGCCATCTAGGCTACATTGTGAGACCTGGTTTCACAAAAATGAAGAAACAAAAATATTCTGCATCATTGCAGAGGTCAGATGCTCACTTGGGAGAGGGTCTGGAACCAGGGTTCAGTTCAGCTAAGGATTCTTTCCACTGCATGATACAACTTTCTTTTCCTTAAAACCCTCTTTCAGGTATTAAAAGTTTAACCTTCTGTTCCTAGTCTTCCAGGGTTTAGAGAACAAGTCCATGCTCTTCACATTCACATGCTCTTGGTTATTTAGTGCATTTTTGTGGAGAGGGCGCAAGGTGTATTTTAATGAGTCGTACACTATCCCTCTTAATAAATGATCTCTGTTTGTATTGTAGGAATCCCCCAAAGAATAAATACAAAATTTACACTTGGTTTTTACTCTTTCTTCCTTCTTAAGAACATATTGAGCTTTTTTTTTGTTTGTTTGTTCGTTTGTTTCCATGTTTTCTAGAGCAGTGGTCCCCGACTTAATTTTGACACTAGGGATGAGTGGACAAGGAGGAGGACTTGTTATGCAGTAGATTGTTGAGGATAGCTTTGACCTCCTGTCAGATCAGCAGAGGTGTTCGAATCTAATAGGAGCTTGGTGAGAGGCCACAAACCGAATCTATACTGGTCTGCATGCCAGGGATCTAGGACCCTTGACGTCCAGAACTTAGGTTTCATTTAATAGAGGTGAATTGAAAAGTGATCTCACCATAAAGTATATCTGTATCTACCTATGTATTTTGCTAAAGAGGTAGAGTTGGGGTTGTAACACAGTAATAGAGCACTTGCCTAGCAAGCATAAGATCTATGTTTGGTTCCCAGCAACTCAAACAATAAATAAGCCAGGCATGGTGGCATAGGCTTGTTATCCCAGCACTCTGGAAGGCTAAGGCAGGCAGATCACAAGTTTTATCCCAGCCTGGGCAATAGCAAACACACAAAAAAGGGCTGGGGGTGTTGTTCAGGAAGAATGTTGTGGGTTCAATCCCCAGTACCACAAAAATAAATAAATGACATATAGATAGGTAGGTAGGTAGATAGATGGAATTGCAGAGGCAGTACTACAAAGGAAGCCAGGCTTATAATTTCAGCACTGTGGGAGGCTGAGGCAGGAGGACTGCAAATTCTAGCCTAGCCTAAGTGATTTGGTGAGATCCTCTGTCAAAATCAAAAAATGGGCTAGGACTGTACCTCAGTGAGAAGTCCCTTGGTGCAGTCCCCTGTACAGGGGACCGGATGGGGGTACAATCTAAAAAAGCAGTTCCGATCTACCAAAGAACAGACACTTCTTATGGACCTCTGTTGTTGAGTGGTGCATTGTAGTAGTCTGTACCGTGCTTATTGAATAATTTTAAAAGGTATTTTCATACGTTCAAATGCCTAAAGGAATAACCTGGAATGTAGATCTTCAGTCTGAAATAGATGTTTGAATTGATCAAGGTGAGATTATAATTCTTTGGCTGTATTGTTAAAGCTGACCATGATTTATTTGCATGTTGTGTGCTTTCCTAAATCATCTCTGCCTTTTCTCCTCCTCGTGTGCATATTTATGCTGTTTCCTGTATCCTATCACAAAATAAACAAGAAACTCTTCTATTTATTGCTTCCATTTTTTTTTTTTTAAGACAGGGCCTCGCTCTGTAGTCCAGGCTGGCTCTGATCTCACTGGGTAGTCCAGACTGGCCTCGAACTCACAGTAATCTTCCTGTCTCAGCCTCCTGAATGCTAGGATTACAGGTGTGTGCCACCACACCCAGCTTATGGGGTGCTGGGGAATTGAACTTGGTTACTTAGCGCTTGAGTACTTTAACCACTGAGCTATTCCTTCAGCCCTCCATTAATATTATGTTACTAATTAAAACTCTGGGTAAAAATAGTCTAAGCTAGATCTGTTGGCTCTGACTTAAACTAAAAGACAAAATTATTTGAGACAGAATATCAAGTTCTTTGAATATTTGGGCCTTTGGGATCAAATAGAAGCTTGAGAATTTACCATTTAATATACATAAAGTTTGTTTGTTTCTGTTTTTTCTTCTAGGGATTGAACTCAGGGCCTTCTCATGGAGGTACATCCATAGCCTTTTTTACTTTTTATTTAGAGACAGGGCCTTGCTAAGTCACTATAATATCCAAGCTGGGTTGGAACTTGTGATTCTCCTGCTTCAGCTTCTCAGAGTGCTGGGGTCATAGGCATATGTCACCATGCTTCCGGAGGCTCATTTATTTTGTGTATGTGATTACAGTAGGATACTTAATGGTTATCAGAAGAAAGGCATTTTGTGGATTATAGAGATAGATAAGCACACTCATTGTTTCCTGCTCCATTCTCTCCTTAATTCAAGGATCCTCGCTGGAGTGTCTAAAGACCGTTTTCAATATCATTTTTTGTCATCTGGGACTGAACAGCCTTGCTTGCTGGCCTGTCATCTAACTGACAGCAAAGGCAATGAATGACTCATTTCATCTTGCTCTTGTAGGCCTTGGTACTTCTGCAGTGCAGTGTCTTTTTTCTTTTTTTTTCCCCTGTTCTCCCCAATTCTGCTAAGTAGAGGAACAGCTTTTTTCTCTTTCTGATAGGTCTGTATCAGATTTATATGGTGTCACAGCATTGTGGCCAATCTTAGTCGGTCCTCCACTTGTAAGGAAAACAGCTATTCCACTGCTTCTCTAAAGGTATTCTGTTGAGCTTTATTGAATTGTAAATCACAGAATTAAATGAGGTTTGCAGATCCAACAAAGCAAGATTAGAAAAGATGGCCACATGGCCCAGCCCTGATCTAAAAACTTACCTTGGGTTGGGGATTTAGCTCAGCGGTAGAGCACCTGCCTTGCAAGTGCAAAGCCCTGGGTTCGGTCCTCAGCTCTAAACAATAAAAATCAAATTAAAAAATAAAAAAGACAAAAGACAAAAAAAAAAAAAACAAGGTAACTAAAAGTTTACCTCATAGTAAGTTCCAGATTGCCAGAAGCCTATGTGGCTGTCTTCTCTCTGACAGAATTTTCTTTCCTGTGCTTTCTGCCCAGTGGGTGTTGGCGCTTTGCAGACAATACTATCATGCTCAATGTCTATTAGGTACCTGGAAATAGTATATTTGTTACTAAAAAGAAACATCTGGTGGTTTTGCTAAAGCCACTTACTGATTCAGAAAACTAGATTATTTTGAATGAGTAAAGAAAAGATTAGTGAAAGAGAAGCAGAAGTAAAATCTGCACCTCCTTTATAGAATGGGAGGGAAGATATACACCAGTTTTCCTCTCCTGAGAAATTTTTAGGCAAATAAAAAAATGAACTCTTAAAAGTCTGTCAAGTTTTAAAGAAAAAAACAAAGAAGAATATATAAGAATAAAAAATCAATCTATTAAGTTTTGACATCTTGGTACTTGGATCTATTTCTATTTTTATCTTTTGGAAAGTTAAATGAGTTGTTACTATAAAAGCAGTTAACCATAACCATTTTTAACTAGAATCAAAAACCTAAAACCAGTTTTTTTTAAGTAGAAAAAGTCTCTGAACAATCTAGATTATGTTGTCTAAATCACTAGCTCCATGTAACTCTTGGGGATTTCAAATGTAATGAGTCAGAATTGAGGTGTGCTACAATTGTAAAGTACACACTGAAAAAAAATTACACACTGAATTTCAAGGACAAAAGAATTTGAACCATACCAATTTTTATACAGCTTACATACTGATATATCCGTTAGATATATCAGGTTGAGCAAAATTTAACAAAATTACTTGTTTTTCTTTTTTAATTACTTTTTTAAATGTGGTTACTAGAAAACTTTAAATTGTTTAGATCATTTATATTATATTTCTGTTGGGCAGTACTGATGACAATGATTTAAACAAAATATTAATAACTAAGAGGTTGAGGGGGTGGTGGGGGTTGAACACAGGGCCTTCTCACTAAACTGCTTCCCCAAGTCCATCCTTTTTTCTCCCTTTTGGAGACAATCTCCCTGTGTCACTAAGTTGCCCTGTCTGAGTTAGAACTTGTGATCCTCCTGCCTCAGCCTCCCAGAATATTAAGATCACTGGCATACTTGAGAAGAGATTTTTTTTATGTCAATTACTATTGAATTCCGTTTTTGGAGCCAAAAATATTATAGAGTATTAGACCTTGCCTTAAGAAACTGATCTTTCTAAAAATTTGTGGTAAGGTCTGGAGGTATAGCATAGTGGTTAAAGTGCTTGCCTAGCATACTCAAGGTGATTCGATTCCCCAGCACCACATAAAACTAGCCAGATGCGGTGGCACACACCTGTAATCCAGCACTTGTCTATAATCTCAACACTCCTTAGACTGAGACAGGAGAATTTCTGTGAGTTCGAGGCCAGCCTGGGCTATGTAATAGGTTCGGGATCAGACTGGACTACAGAATGAGCCCCTATCTCAAAAATTTATTTAAATAAATAAAATTTGTAGTAAAAAGATAATTTAAACGTCTACCTGTTCTATTTTTAGTACTATTTGGCTGACAGTGGTTCTAGCCAACCATTACTTAGCATTCTTTTCTATATATATGTAGGGAGGTTAATGATCGATAAACAGATAAGTTTGTCATGTAAATGTGCATAGGAAGTTTTATAGCCCTGGTAAGGCAAAGAGAATAATCATATGCTATTATATCTCCTTTGTGAAATGAAAGATCTTTTAGGGCTGGAAGAATAGCTCAGCACCAAGTAAACTAGGCATCGTGGTGCATACCTGTAATCCCAGGACTTGGGAGGCTGAGGCTGGAGGATTGTCTTGAGTTCAAGGCCAGCTTGGGCTGCATAGTGAGTTTAAAAACCAGCTTAGACTACAGAGTGAGACCCTATCTCAAAAAAAAAAAAAA
>PVKB01004015.1:93148-164567 GCA_004027205.1 Ctenodactylus gundi
CCATGCCAGGTTTATATGATGCTGGGGAATTGAATGGGTACTTAGCACTTGACCGCTTTAACTGCTAAGGACAAGGTTGAGTTTTATTGTCATTCTTACAGTTGGCACATTTCCTCGACACACTTCATTTTTTACTTGAGAATTAAGATTTTACTCATGTGTTTTATCTTTTCATTCTTCAGCAGTTACTTACTGAGAACTTAGTATATGCCAGATACCAAATTACTCAGGATAAAAAGGTGAATAATTGTGGTTTCCACTTTTGAGCAGAGCCAGAAAATCAGTGGTTAAAATATAATGAAATAAGTATAGGCACAAGATGTTACAGGAATTTGAGGAAAGTAGATTTAGTACTTTTATATAGTTGGTGATAAAATATAAATGGGCTGGAGGAATAGCTTGTGTAGCAAGCATGAGGCCTTGATTAGATTCCCCAGCATCACACAAGCCGGGCATGTGATGTACACTTGTAATCTCAGCAATTGGGAGACTGAGGCAGGAGAATTGCTGTGTGTTTGAGGCCAGCCTGGGCTGTGTACTGAACTGAGGACCAAACTGGACTGCAGAGTAACACCCTGCCTCAAAAATAAAATGAAATAAAATAAAATATACCCTATTGTCTCATGGACTAGAGAAAATGGTTAAAAAATTCTTTTTTATGTTCAGCATCTTTTTTTTTTTTTTTTGAGACAGAGTCTCACTCTGTAGTTCAGGCTGGTCCTAAATTCACCATGGAGCTCAAGCTGGCCTTGGACTCAAGGCAGTCCTCCTGTCTCAGCCTCCGGAATGCTGGGATTACAGGTGTGCACCGCCGTGCCCATTTATGTGGTGCTGGGGAATGGAACTTGGATGCTTAGTTTAACTGCTGAGCCATTCATCTAGCCCCTTAAAAAATTCTTAAGAGCTTTTGTTGCCCTTTTCTCTAACCTACTTACGTGTGTGTGTGTGTGTGTGTGTGTGTGTGTGTGTGTGTGTGTGTGTGTGTGTGTGTTTCAATTTAAACCAGATGTATTACATTGTATAATCATCCATTAACAAAGAAAAGATGGGGCTAGAGGTGTAATTCAGTAGGTAAACTCCCCCAGTAACATAAGCTGGGTAAGGTGACACACACTTGTAATCACGGTACTCAGGAAGCTGTGGCAGGAGGATTGCTGTGAGTTACATGCCGGTCTGGACTACAAAGTGAGTTCAGGGCCAGCCTAGACTACAGAGAAGACCCTGTCACAATAAGGAAAGAAAGAGAGAGTGAGTTCTGGGGGGTGTAGCTCAGAGGTTAGAGTCCTGGCCTAGCAAGCACAGAGCCCTGGGTTTGATTCCCCAACACCACATAAGCCAGGCATGGTGGCACATGCCTGTAATCCCAACACTTGAGAGGCGGAGGCAGGAGGATTTCTGCATGTTTAAGGCCAGCCTGGGCAACATGATGTGTTCAGAATCAGCTTGATGTACAGAGCAAGACCCTATCTATAAATAAACATTTAAAAGAAAGAAAGTAGTAAAATAGAAAAGATAAATATGTGTTGGATCCCCTAGCACCACATAAACCAGATGTGGTGACACGTGCCTGTCATCCTAGCTACTAAGGAGACTAAAGCAGAAAAATCACAATCACAGGTTCAAGTCTAGCCTGGGCAATTTGGTGAGACTCATTCTCAAAAATTTAAACAATGGTTTCTGAAGACAATGCAGTTGTGCATTCAGCGGGCGTAGTTTCTCTGCGCTCTTGCTCCTGGCTCACCACTGTTCGCTCTTGGCTGAGGAACAAGTTGGCCAGGAAGCCACGCCGCCACCATGGCTTTTAAGGATACTGGAAAGACACCTGTGGAACCAGAGGTGGCGATTCACAGAATTCGAATTACCCTCACCAGCCACAACGTGAAATCCTTGGAGAAGGTATGTGCTGAGTTAATCAGAGGTGCAAAGGAAAAGAATCTGAAAGTGAAAGGACCTGTTTGCATGCCCACTAAGACCCAAGAATCACTACAAGAAAAACACCTTTTGGTGAGGGTTCTGAAACATGGGACCATTTCCAGATGAGAATCGACAAGCGTCTCATTGACTTACACAGTCCTTTGGAGATTGTTAAGCAGATTACTTCCATCAGTATTGAGCCAGGAGTGGAGGTTGAAGTCACCATTGCAGATGCTTAAGGCAACTGTTTAAATAAATTGATAATCAGTTGTTAAAAAAAAATTTAAACAATGGGGGCTGAAGGAATGGCTCAGCAATTAAAGCACTTGCCTAGCAAGCACTACATCAAGTGCTAAGTACTGAGTTCGATTTCCCAGCACCACATAAACTGAGTGTGGTGGCACACACCTGTAATCCTAGCTCTCGGAGGCTGAGATAGGAGGATTGCCATGGGTCCAAGGCCAACCTGGGCTCCATAGCAAGTTCAGGACCAGCCTGGGCCACAGAGCAAGACACTGTCTCAAAAAAAGGGGTGGGGGGGCCCCTGGTGATATCACTAAGTGGTAGAACACTTCATGCACACAAGACTTTGGGTGTAGTCCCTAGCACCACAGGCAAGGAGGCACAGATGTATTCAGTGAAATGAATGAGTTTATTCTACCACTTTGGCATGAGTTTACTTGAATGTGGTTTCGATAGAACTCTTAGATATACAGCACTTGGAGGCCAGGACGTAGGACCAGGTGAGATAATATTGCTGTAACAGAACAAAGAATAGTCTGTCATGTAAGCACCATGTGCTAGCCTATTGTGCCACTGAAAAAAATGGTCTAATGTAATTCCACTGTGTGTGCCTTGTCATAGTTTCAGGTACACGTGTCATAATTTTGAGTATATATATGTATGCTATAAAGATCTCTTTAGAAGAACACAACTGTTAGAGTAGATCCTTTTTTTTTTTTTTTTTTTTTTGAGACAGGGTCTTGCTTTGTAGTCCAGACTAGTCCTGAAATCACCAAATCACCATGTAGCCCAGGGTAGCCTTGAACTCACTGCAGACCTTGCCTCAAACTCTGAAGTGCTGGGATCACAGTTGTGCACCACCACTCCTGGCTTTATGTGGTGCTGGGAAATCGAACTCAGGGCCTTATGCTTGCTAGGCAAGCTCTTTAACTACTGTGCTATTCCTCCAGCCTGTTACAGTAGATCCTTTTACTTCTATTTAGATAATCTTGCTTATTGTTTTAGCTTTTGTAGTATTTTCTTTTTATTTCTTTTTATGGTGCTGGGGATCAAATTCAGGGCTTCAGGCAGGCTAGGCAAGCATTCTACCACAGAACTGCACCCCTAGCTTTTTAATTATTTTTTCTTTTTTTTTTTCAACTAAGATTCCCCCTAGTACGTTTGTGGTGAGGTTACAGAACTAGGCAAATTGAATGGCATCAGAGATGTGTCAAGTAACAGCTAAAATACGAATAAAGATAGTCATGGGTCTTGAATGAAATTGTCAGTAGATTCTGAGCTGCCCTATGCTTTGGGGAGTACCTTCAGATTGGGCTCAGTTTACAGGCTTTTATCTCCCATGAAATTGTGTGTATATAATACAGTGCTATTAACTATTCAATACATGTTACTGAATGAATGACTAAAACCAGATGCTGCTTGAGATACTATGACCAGGGTCAGTGGTACAGTGATAACTGCTTTGGTTTCTAAAATTCCTGTGCTTTGTAGCAGGATATTCTCAAATGTTTTGGTCTCAGGACTCTTTATACTTTTAAAAATTATTATGTATATCGAAGAGCTTTTGCTTGTATTCGTTGTCTATTAGTACTAAAAATTAAGGCTCAGAAAATTGCAAATATGTATTTACTCATTTAAAAGTAATCTTATAAAAAAATTTTAAATAATGTCATAAACCCAATACATATTAACATTATAACATTCTAGTGGAAAGTAACTATTTTTAATAAAGCTAGATTTGATCCCTAGTACCACAACAAATGAATATAATAAATTTTTATTTTCCCCAAATTATTTTTATTAGTATGTATTTGTGATACATAATAATTACATTCAGCTTGAATTGGTACACACATACATTGCATGTTGGTCATTTTTATTTCCCTTCCGCCTTCACACTCAGTTTTAAAAGTATAATTATAAGAATAGCATTATTCAGTACTTTTGCAAAATTCAAGAACTGGCTGAATACCAGACAGCTAAATTTTCATCAGTTTCTGCATTTAGTCTGTTGTGTTAGGTTGTTTTGATTAGAGAATATAAAGGAAATCTGGCTGTATTTTATGCACACTTAGAATGTGATCATATATTGTATAATAATATGTAGTTGGAAAGGGAAGACTTCATAAACACCCTGAAAGGGCTTCAGGGACCTCTGTTTCCAACTACACTTTGGCTTTTTGAGAACCACTTCTCTATATAGAAAGTAAAATATTTTTACCTAAAGTACAATAAAACTCCAGGTTAGGACTGGAGCTGTATAGCTTAGTAGTAGAACATATGCGTGGCCTTGGATTTGATTTATTTACTTATTCATTCATTCATTTATTTATTTATTTATTTATTTATTTATTTATTTAGAGACAGGGTCTTGCTCTGTAGTCCAGGCTGGTCCTGAACTTTGTAACTCAAGCTGGACTTGGACTCAAAACAGTCCTCCTGCCTCAGCCTCCTGAGTGCTGGGATTAGAGGTGTGCACCACCAGACCCAGCTTTTGATTTTCATCACCAAAACAAGCCAACAAAAATTCCAAATTAGTTTTAGTCTGTATCAGATGGAGACACTTAATGTAGTTATATGCCCTAAGGAACTCTATTATCGCAAGTCATATTACCTTATATTGGAAGGTATAAACTGAACGTTAGATCTTGCTTCTCATTACAGTACACTATAGGTTCATCAGATTTCACAAATATTAGTCACTGCAATCTTTAAGGCCAAGGTATAGTGAAATATTATTACAACAGGAGAAAGAATAATAATGTGATATAATTCCGTATAATATAGAAGTCCTATTAAATTTGGGTTTCTATTGTAAGAGTACTTGTGCAGGGTTTTTTTTTTTTAATGGTCCTCAAAAGAGAATGCAAGCATTACTTGCTAACAGGCCTTGCTATAAATGAAGTATTGGGTTTGGTTGTGTAGTCTGATGTACTTAAAAAGTGCCGTACAGGGGTTGGGGCCATAACTCAGCCATGAGAGTGCTTGTTTAGCAAGAGCAGGGCACTGGATTTGATTCCTCAGCACCACATGAGCAGGGCATGGTGGCATATACTTATAATCCAGCACTCAAGAGGCTGAGGCAAAAGATTTGCTCTGTGTTCCAGGCAAACCTGCTGAGCTACACAGTGAATTCTGAGAACCATTCTGGACTACAGAGGAAGACCTTGTCTCAAAGAAAAAAAGAGAGAGAGAAGTGCAGGACATTGTACATAATAAACTATATCATTTTCAATAGTTTACTCTAAAAAGCTCTTTTATCATTGCTAGGTATGATGGTACAAAGTACTCTGGGAGCCCGAGGCAGGAGGATCACAAGTTCCAGACCCACCTTAGCAAGACCCTGTCAGAAACTTATAAAATGGCTAGAGATTTGGCTCAGTGTAAAGGCCTTAGATTCAGTCTCCAGTACCATCAAAAAGGATATATACCTGTCAGAAATACACAGAATAACATAGTTGGAAGTCACCAGTGCATCAATTAGTATAATTTAGTAATTATCAAGCTCTTTTTTCTTAGGATTAATTTTTACACTTAAAAGCTATTGAGGACCATAAAGAGTTTTATGTAAGTTACCTATGCCTGTTAATTTTATCATGTTTTAAATTTAAATTAAGAAGTTCAAGAAATATCTGCTGGGTATGATGGTACATGCTTCTTAATCCCAGCACTTGAGAGGCCAAAGCAGGAATAGAGACCAGCCAGGGCCACATAGTGAATTCAGAGTCAGCCTAGACTACATTGCAAGACCCTGTTTAAATAGGAAAAACAAGGAAAGAAAAGGCCAGGCATGGTGGCATATACCTGTGGAAGGCTGAAGGAAGAGGATTGCAAATACAGTCCCAGCCTAGGAAAATTAGTGTAGTGCCAAAATAAGAAAAGGAATGGAGAGTAGCAGGAGATAGAGCTTAGTTTGAGTACCATGGATTCAGTTCCCAGTAGTGAGAATGGGGAGAAGGAAGTCTACTTACTAATTTACTAAAATAACAGTTTTAAGTCTATTACATTTTAACAAAATCTTTTTGAAAATTTTTCACAAGAAAATATTTAGTTATGCAAATTTGATTTTACATTTTTGGCAAATTGTTTTGATTTCTGACTTAATAGATGTTATGGTTTGGATCTGGAATGTCTCCTAAAGGCCTTGTGTTTGGAAGATGACTCAATAATGGGGTTAACCCACTGATTTCCTGTGCTGTTAGAGGTGGGACCTGTTTGGAAGGAGTAGATCACTTCCAGATCACTTCCATCTTTCTGCTTGCTTTTGGCTTTCTGTCTTCTATGCTGTGAGCAGCCTCTGTCCAACTGGGCCCTCTGGCAGACCCTTCCACCCACTGTTGCTGGCTGCCCATGAATGAACTGAGATGTCCTGAAACTGAATTAAAATAAACCTTCCCTTCCTTAAATTGTGGATGTAATGTATTGTGTCCCAGAAATAAAAAAGTAACTAAGACAGTAGAAGACAGCTGAGTTTTCACTGGCGCCTGTGCTTATTCTCTTGTGATATGTTGTTTTGTTTGAAGTATATTTTAAAAAGTTTACTTTCCTCAGACATATTGAAAAAGGGCAAGTATTTTAATAGCCTTCCAGATAATTTGATACTTTTCTTTGTTAACCACACCAAAACACAGCAAGTAATAATTTCTTAAAGTTTTGTTGCGTATGAATCTGAAACTGTATCTGTGAGCTGTTGATGATCTTTTGCTAGGATTTTGTGGTCTCAGCAGCAGCCAGTGGCACATGCCTATAATCTCAGCACTCTGGAAGGCTGAGGCAAGAAGATCACAAGGCAGGTTTTTTTTTTTGGGGGGGGGGGGTGTTTGTTTTTTGTTTTTTTGGAGATAGAGTCTCGCTCCATAGTCCAGGCAGTCCTGAACTGAACTCACTATGTAGCCCAGGCTGGCCTTGGACTCATGGCTAGCCTCCTGCCTCAGTCTCCCGTGTGCTGGGATTACAGGCGTGTGCCACCATGCCTGGTTTATCTGCTGCTGGGGAATCGAACACAGGACCTTAAGCTTGCAAGAGAGGCAAGCGTTTAACTGCTGAGCTATTCCTCCAGCCCTCCAACCAAGGCAAAGTAGCAACTTATTGAGACCCTCTCTCAAAATCAAAAATTAAAATGATCTCAAAATCAAAAATGAGGAGTTAGCTCGCTGTGAAGACCTGGGGCTCAGACACCAGTACTGCAAAAATAAAATGATATAGAAATAAAGTCCTTTGATCTATGTTACATTTTGAGTGGACATAATGCATATTAAATCATTTGGAAAATATTGATTCACTGAGCTACACAAATCTTCCACATGTTAATACATTTTATTATATAGTATTTTAAAATCATGTTAGTTACTCTTACTATAATCAGCTTCATCAAAAGCTTGAAATATTTGGGCATTGTCAGTCACCTCAAAGACAGGTAAAAGGTTTTTTTTTTGTTTGAAATCTTGAGTTTTGTCATTTTGTCTTTGGCAAGAGTGGTTTTTTTTCTTGTTTGTTTTAAGGTACTGGGGATTGAACTCAAGACTTGCACATTGAGTTATATCCCCAGCCCCTTTTCAATGTTTATTTGAGACCAGGTTTGAACTTCTGATCCTCTTACCTCAGCCTCCCAGAGTATTAGAATTATAGGTGTGTGCCACTATGCCCTGCTTGCAGTGTTTTTATTGAAGTGATAGTCTCATTTCATTCATTTTCCAGAAAATGTCTGATGTCAGATCTGAATGGCATTAGTTTGTCAGCAACTCTTTCAGGTAAATACAGTGTTGTACAAAAAAACGGGATTTAGCTCAGCACACAGCTATCACGCAGATAGATCTCTTTGAGATGGCCTTGTAGTTTGGTATGCAGCAGAAGTGCTTTATGGATACTTTGTTTCATTACAAAATATTTTTTGAAATGTTCTTAAAGGTCAAGGTTTAACAAAATTAAAATTTTGTATTGGTTCTTAAGTAAAACTAGCCTGTGTTTGTGGGAGGGGTGTGTGTGTGTATGTGCATGCGTGTGTGCGTTGGAGACGGAAACTAGAGCCTCATGCATCCAAACATACATTCTACCATTGAGCTCTGCTCCCACATTATTTGAGAGGACATAGCAGTACAGAAACTACTAGTATAGTTTGGTACCTGCCTTGATCTGAGTTAAGGTGTTCTAAGTTTTATGTAGCATTGCTTTGCACCCTTGCTGCAAACATTAGTACAGTGAAAAAGACAAATGTCTTAATATTGTTATGAAAGTAGTTTTGTGTTTTCAGGAACTTTGGGTAGAGTCTCCATTTAGGTCTTATGCTTTGACTGAATGATATCACCAGAGTGAGTGTGTTAAGAACATATACAAAACCTTGAGAAAACACCAAGTTTTAGGAAAAGGCAGAGGAAAAAGTCAAGAGATAGATGTAAGATAACCATATGATACTTGGTTAGAGCGCGTGTTTACTTTGTCTTAGGTGCTATCCTAAGTGCTAATTGAATACTCATTGTAATTTTATGAGTTAGTTTGGTACTGTTGTTAAATTTATTTTACAAATGAGAAAAAAGAAACATAGAGAAGGAACTTCGGAAGTGATTCAGCTTGTGATGCATGCCAGCAGTCTAAATCTGCCAGAGAAGTAAAGGGAGAGAAAGAGTGGCAAGGAAGCCAAGGGAAAAAGCGTGCAAGAGGAGGGTGTGACCAGTCATGTTACGTCCTGATGAGGGTCGAGTCAGATAAAGGACTGAAAAGTACCCATTTGATTTCATAAGAAGGGGATCATTGATAACTGGAAAAAAATAGTGTCAGTAAAGTATAGGAAAGGCCAAATGAGAGAGGAAGAGAGTTGAGGAATGAGTGGGAGTTGGAAGAGAAGTCATAAGGAGAGAACTTTTTTCAAGAAGTTTAATTATAGGGTGGCAGAAAGACAAACGGTGCTAAGGACAGGGAGAACTTTTAGTTTTTTGTTTTTTTTTTTTTTTGACACAGTCTTGCTCTGTGTTCCAGGCTGCACCTGAACTCAATATGTAACCCAGGCTGGTGTCACAGCAGTCCGCCTCTGCCTCCTGATTGCTGAGATTATAGGTGTGCACCACCATGCCCAGTTTATGTAATGTTGGGAAATCAAACCTAGGGCCTTGTGCTTACTGGGCAAGAGCTCCAATCACTGAGCTACATCCTGAGCCCTGAAAACTGGTTTCACACTGGAAACATCTGAGTGCACTAAAAAGTCTGATGAGAAGGAATAAGTTAAGAGTCAGGCTGAAGATAACAGAAAAATAAAAGGAGTAATGAATAGAATAAAATTTTCACCAAGAAGAAATAGGTTAGCTGGGCATGATAGCACATACCCGTAAAAGCAGCACTATGGGAGACTGAAGCAGGAAAGTCACAAGTTCAAGCCCAGTCTAGGAAATTTAGCAGCTTGAGACACTGCTTCAAAATTTTAAAGTTACACACACACATACACACACACACATACACACACACACACACACCCCACCCCAAATGACTCAGGAATATAATCCCAGGACTAGCTCAATGTTAAGGCCCTGGATTCAATCCCCAGTACTTAAAAAGAGTAAGGAAAGGGCACCTAAGGCCCAAAGAGATTTGTTTGATTGGTTCTGGTGCAGGAAGTTGAGGGCACTCCCTTGTCAGCCCAGATTCTTGAGAGTCTTGGCTAATACCACTTATTTCCTCCCCTATATTTCATTGCTTTATTGCAGTACTTTGTGTGGTGAAGGTTACTACATATGTCCAAGTTGCCAAATCTAGTAGATAATCAAGTCCTTTACTTAAATGATCTTTGCCTTATTTGATCCAACTTCATCTCTGGCTTTCCTATCCCCTAAACTTCTTTTACAAATAGGGGTCTTATCTCATTTCACTTCTCAGTTTATACTCCTTTTTTATGCAGTTGTGTCCAAACCCCACTTAGAAGCTATTGCTTATATTCTCATTCATGTGATACTATTGTTTCCCGCAACTACATGTATATATCTTATACAAGACCCTTTTTCAAGTTTGTTTGCTTCCAAGACAGTTCCATTTCAATTTCCCATAGGTACTTAAAATTCAGCCTGCACAAAACTCACTTGTCATTCCCAAACACTTGTCTGATTCTCTGCTTAGTTGAGAAGCATAGTTAGCATCATTTCCCCAGTTACTTCAGGCTCCAGGGACAACCCTGAGAGACAAGGTCCATAGCCATAGCCTATTTGTGTTACTTGCTGTGATATACCAGTTAAGAAATGTGATCTAGACATTCAAGTTTACTTGTATATATTTATATCCATCGGAGATGTTGCAACAAATCCCAAAGATAGAATTGTTAGTATAGCTTCTGTATTTGGTTTGAAAAAAACAAAGTAGTAGGTGGATATTATTTGGACCAGTCCAGGTTTAGGTCCACCGCTGCCATGTATTAAGACATCAGGGGAAAAAATAATCTCTACAAAGCAGGACAGATAAAATTACCTTTAGTTTGGGCCATTAGACTCATGTTCTGAAGTAGCAGGTGAAAAGAAGTAGCTTATGGACCCCTAAATGCCTGTGTGTTTCAGACTTTTCAGCAGAGATAAGTCTTTTCTGACATTATTTTAAAATTCAGGCAGCAGATTGATCCTGGAGAAGACAAAAAATTTTACAAGGTATATTTGTTTTTCAATTTCATCCAGCACAGCAGTTTTTATTTTTTATTATTTTAATTTTTTTCTTTTGAGATAGGGTCTTGCTTTGTAGTCTAGGTTGATCCTGAACTCACTATGTAGCCTAGCAGGCTGCCTCAGACCCATGGAAATACACCTGCCTCAGTCTCCGAAGTGCTGAGATTATAGGCATGTGCCACCACGTTCAGCGTATTTGCTTCTGGAGAATTGAACCCAAGGCTTTGAGCTTGCTAGGTCAGCACTTTAGCTGCTTAGCTATGTCCTCCACCTGTAGAAATTAAAATGAGAAAAAGGAATGCATATTGATTCATTTAAATGAATTAGCTAAGCCCAGTGGCACATGCTTAACTGCTGTGCCATTCCTCCAGCCCCTAAAACTGTATTTTTATGGAAATTTTAAAAATGATTTTTCAATAACATGTTTTTGGAAAATATTATAAAGTTTTATGCTATATATAGCACAAAACAGATGCTCAACATCAGATTAGTTTTTGATAAATGTCACATGTTTTTAGGATCCTTTTAGGAAACTGACAGGATGCTAGTTTTATAGGCTGTTTATCATTTGTTTGGTGGTAGTAGGGGTTGAACCCAGGGCTTTCACACTGAGATATATCCCTCGCCTCACCTCCTTTGTTTGAGACTGGGTCTTACTAAATTGCCCAGGGATTGGGATTACAGGCATGTTCCACGGTCCACAGTTTCATATTTTTCACTGAACTCGAGTGAACTGTTGAGGACAGGATTTCAGTTAATAGGTAGTCCAGGGAAAATTAATGGTAAAAATCTTGGCTTCATCTACCTGAGCAGGGTACTGATCTGTCCCTGTTAATATGAAAGAGAATTTCTTGTTTCTTACGTTTTATCAACATTATCAGTGAGTACCCAAACTAAAATCTGTTTCTAGTGAAAATACTAGCTACCTTTTGTGAGCGTTTACTAAGTATCAAGCACTGGGCTAGGACTCTATCGTGCCATTTCATCCTTTTTTTTTTTTTTTTTTGTTACGGTTTTATGGTTCAAATTACCCTGTCAGGTAGATGCTGTCCCAGTTCTTTATAGCTATGTAACTGTCACCAGGTTTTCTCAGCTAATATCTAATGCCAGACCTGAATTTTAATCACCTGGCTGCCTCTGGATTAAGGAAGACACCTGGGTTAGAGGAAAAAGTAGGGCTTGGAATGGCTGTTTTCTGCTTTTGAATCTTCGTGTGGTTGCGTTTAGAGGGAGGATACAGAGATGATGTGGTACTTTTTATTTCTGATATGGCACCAACTCAACAAAAAATGACTGCAGTGGGTATACAGGTAAGTTCTGGATCTAGACAGCTCTAAAAGAGGCAGGAGTGGGCTTCTCTAGATCTGTCACTTAACAGTGACTGTGCATCTGTTGAGCACAGAACCTGGCAAATAGAAAAACAGTTACTGTCTGTGTTTACAAGGAGTTTATGTGTAAGTCAGGGGTTAAAATATTATTGGTATACAGAATAATGTAATAGCAAATGTAAATTAAAGTATTTGCTAGCATTTGACTTTGTACTTTTTTTTTACCACCTGTGTAAAGGAGAATGGGTTACAGATGTGGCTAATTCTGTACTCTGAATAAGTATTTCCCTAAGGCTCAAGAACTTTGGTGATAAAGTGTAAACAAAATTCTTATACAGGAAGATAACAGGAGTTTCTTAGTCTCTCCTCCAGAGATAATAAATTTGGATTCAAATGTAGATCAAAAAAAAAAAAAAAACAGTCTAGGGACATGATGGTTCAGGGCTGTAATCCCAGCATTCCCAGAGGCTGAGGCAGAAGTATTGCAAGTTTGAGTCTGCTGGTCAACCTAGTGGGACCCTGTCTCAAAAAATAGAAAGGGCTGGAGATATGTCTTAATGCAGAGTTCCTGGGTTCGGTCGCCAGTACCAGCGGGGAAAAAAAGCAGAGGACACTCAGTTTTACACCACCTGTGCGTGCGTGCGTACGTGTGTGTGCGTACGTGTGTGCGTGTGTTTACTGAAGTGCATCCCCATCCCTGTCTTAATTTGAGACAGGTGCTCCCTGAATTACCTAAGCTGAGTTTAAATTTATAATTCTCGTGCCTCAGCCCCCAGAGTGAGTGCTGGAATTACAGGCTGTGTTACCAAACCCTGCTCCTAATCATATTTTCATCATGGAACTCTTAAAATGCTAAGAGAGCTAAAACTTCTTGGAGTCTTGTAAAATTGATTTTGACATATAATACAAGATATAGAACTTTGCCTAGATCTGATGCAAAAAAAAATCCTGGTTGTAGGGAAGTATGAGCTCTTTCTTGAGCAGCTAAGGAACAGTTCCTTAATTTTCAAAGATTTCAAAGTTAAAAAATAATTACAACAAATGACAGCATCATAAAATCTTAGAAATCATCTCATATAACCCCATTTTTAGATGGTAAAAGTGGGACCCAAAAGATAAATGACTTAACTGAATTTGTGTGACTCATTAGTAATAGATCTGGAACTAGAATTGAGCTCACCCTACCCAGCTTTCTTATTCTTTTCTTTCTTTTTTTTTTTTTTTTTTTTTTTTTTTAGACAGCATCTCACTCTGTAGTCCAGGCTGGTCCTGAACTCACTCTGTAGCCCAGGCTGACCTCAAATACACAGCAATCCTCTTGTCTCGGCCGATTGCTGAGATTATAGGAGTGTACCACCACACCTGACAAATTTTTATGTGGTGCCGGAGAATAGAACCCAGGGTCTTGTACATGCTAAGCAAGCACTCTCACCACTCTGTTATCCCTTTTAATTTTTTATTTTTTGAGATAGGGTGTCACTAAATCGCTCAGGCTGGATTTAAACTTGAAATCCTCCTAAGTCTCCCAAAGTATTGGGCTTAAAAGCCTGTACCACTGGTGCTAGTTTTTATCAGCATTTTTAAGATCTTACAGGAATAGTTGTATTTGAATAGCAAGGATGTAGATTTATTTTATCTTAATCTTATAGGGGGAAAAAAAAAAACCCTGAGGCTCATAAAGACTAAATAACTTGGCCAACCAAGTTCATATATGCAGTCAATGGTAGAATAGTTGATCTAGGTATGCTTGACGATGAATCTCAAGATGTGATTAAAAGAAGCCAGGAAAAAGATGGAAAGAGCTTATGTTCCAGTATTTTTAAAACCAGTTTCTTTTCAAGTGACCAAATAATAAAGTTCTGGCTCCCTATTTAGTGTTTTCCTTCCCCCCCCCCCCCAATCAAGATCTTTTCCTTCATGTTTAGCAAACCATATTTAGAATTGGCTTATGGGTTTTTTTCTGTTGCAGATTTATTGCCAAACCCTGTGCGCTTCATGTTGGCATTGAGGACAGTGGTCCTTTTCTGGCACAACCCAATGCCATCCTTGAGAAAGTATTCGTGTCTATCACTAAGGTAAGTGAACAAAGAGACAAAGATGAAAATTTACATGAAGAGTTGCTTCTTAGTGTGGAGAAGAATACAAAGCATATAAGAGGGTAAGAACAGAATGAGATGATCTTTCACATTTGGGTAATCTAAGTAGTTTTAAGGAGAACCTTGACCCTCAGGGAATATCTTTGTGCCAAGATCCACATAAAAATTAGGTGAATGCACCTCTGAATTTTAGGCCTAGCAGCCACCTCCACCCCTCTTACCCCAAACACATACTAGGTGTGTCTTTTTGCTTTCATTGCTACAGCTTCTGGTATTGCCCACTTGCAAAATCAAGACAGGTGATCACGGTAGCCTTTGTAGTCTGGGTTTTTAATATCCTCGTGCCTCAGCTTGAGCTAGAGGGAGAAGACAAAACAAGGATGTGTATAGGTGAGCAATAAGTGTCCTTGATGTGTGTGGTATGATTTTTTTTTTTTTACTAAAAATGATTTGGGGGTAAAACCTGGAAAGGTAAACGTCACTTAAGCCACTGTAGCTATTTTCAGTTGTGATTGAGCTAGCTGAAGGGACTTAATTAGGGGTCTGAAGAAAAAGGAATGATCTGACTCCAATCACACATCTACAGCACCCTGATGAGAAAAGGCTGGAGGGTCTGTCAAAGCAACTGGACTGGGATGTCCGAAAAATCCAGTGCTGGTTTCGCCATCGGAGGAATCAGGACAAGCCTCCAACGCTCACTAAATTCTGTGAAAGCATGTAGGTGTGCAGAGGGAGGTAGGGAATGGGGAGAAGGGTGGAGATACAATTAGACTAAGAATTTCTTCTTGGAAATTGTTTATATTATAGGATAACAATTAGTGGAAAGCGAACTCATTTGTTGTTAAGTAGAAAAGAAGAGAACTGGATCTGGGCATGGTAGTTCATGCCTGTAGTCTCAGCACCCGTGGGAGGCTAAGTAAGGCAGGAGGACCACAAGTCCCAGCCCAACCTGGGCAGCTTAGTGATTTAACGAGAACCTGTCCCAAAAATAAAAAAGGGCTTGAAATATGGCTCAGTGCAAAGGCCCTAGGTTCAGTTCCCTTTGGATATGTGCATACGCATAAAGACTGGAGAACTAGTCACCCTTAGTTTCTTTAACACATTTGCCACTAAGCTAGGTGTGGCTCCATTTTGTTCCCCTTTTCCAAATAAATCGTGAATGAATTCTTTCCCCCCCCCCACCCCCCCCCACCCCCAGGCAATGTCTCATTCTGTAGTTCAGGCTGGTCCTGAACTCACTGTGGAAACCAGGCTGGTGTAGAAACCACAGCAATCCTCCTGCCTGAGCCTCCTTAGTACTGGGATTTCAGGCATGTGCCACCACACCCAGTTTATGTAGTGCTGGGAAATTGAACTCAGTTCCTTGCATTTGCCAGGCAAGCGCTCTAACTGCAGTGCCATTCCTCCAACCCCTGGGAATAAATTCTTATAACTGAACTTAAATAGGTAGATATGTACAAGCCTGTATACCTTGATTGAGGTGGTACTAGCTTGCTGTAAATTGGCATTTTTGTGGCATATGTCCTTTTTCTGGGAAATACTGTGTGTCAGTGTTCAATTCACCAAGTTTTTAGCTAATTATCCTTTAGAAACACAGCACTTTATTAATTACTGTTGTACAGTGAAATACAGTAGGCAGTCTTATGAGTCTTACCTTGAAGAAATTTAATTAAAGACAGTCTGTATTTGTGGACACCTCTTAAACAGTATTTGTTACCAATAACGCTCTTTTCCCCAAATCAGCTGGTTTCTTTAGCCTCAAAGACTATGAATGGACACTTGTCTAATCTCTATTCTTTGTCTGCCCAGGTGGAGATTCACTTTTTATTTATGTGTATTCTGCTACGGAATTAGATTTCTCTGGTTGGTAAGTCTGAACTTTACCCAGGTCCTTTGAGTTCTAATCATACCTAGATTTCTGGAGATAAGCGTTAAATGTCTTTGGAGCTCTATTTTTCCCTAAGTTCTTTTTTTTTGTAATGTTGTCAATAGTCTCAGTGTATATACTGATAGATCGCCTTCTCTCTGAAGTTTGACTTCACTAACCTGATGACTATTTCTCCCCTAAATGATGGTACTAACAGCAATAATTAAATCAAAATAGTGCTTAATAATTTATAAAACACTTGTTAAAAAATTTTTTTTCATGGGGCTGGAGGAGTGGCTCAGCGGTTAAAGCACTTGCTTTCCAAGTGCTGTGTCAAGTGTTAAGTACCTGAGTTCGATTCCCCAGCACCACATAAGCTGGGCGTGGTGGCGCACGCCTGTAATCCCAGCATTAGGGAGGCTGAGACAGGAGGATTGCCGTGAGTCCAAGGCCAGCCTGGGCTCCATAGTGAGCTCAGGACCAGCCTGGTCTCCAGAGCGAGACACTGTCTCAAAAAAAAAAAGAAAGAAAGAAAATACTTTTTCAAAGAGGAGAAATGGGTAGATAAAACAGGTATTTCTGCTTTAGGTTTATTGTCAGAGTCAAAGAATCAGTGTAGAATTTCAAGTCATCTTATTTCTGATTATATTGTTTTGTTTTCCCCATATCACGATGTTTTTCTCCAAATGATGATGTTGTTGAGTCTTTAAAATAGACAAAGCAAAGAGTAGGACCTGTAATCCCAGCATTCTTGGGGGGCTGAGGTAGTAAGATTGCAAGTTCAAGCCTAGCCTGGGCAACTTTTTAGTGAGACTTTGTCTCAAAATAAAACTAAAAAGAACTGGAGATGTAGCTCAACATGAAGTCCCTGAGTTCATCTCCCTCTACTGCGCACACAAATGAAGGGGGAAAAAGAGATGAAGCAAAATCAGCAGAACTTCCACAGCCTTCTTTGGAGGTTTTATTATTCTTTAAATAATTAACTAAATCACTAGGCAAAACCCACAAAGAATGTAAAAGAGATGAGCAATATGATCAGCATATGTTACCTTATTGACATTTGTAGAACATTATACCAACCACTGAAGGTACATGTAATTTTCAAGTGTGCATAGAGCAGACAGTTCAACAAAGACCATATAGTGGGTTACAAATTAAAACTGAGTACATTTCAAAGTATTGGAATCTTGCAGAATGTGTTCTCTAGCCATAATGGAATCACATTAGAAAGTGACAGAATAAGGTATGTAGAAATATTTTGAAGGTAACTTAAATAACCCAAGGGTGAAACAAGAAATTACAAGGAAAATTAGAAAATATTTTTAACTTGAAGACTCTGAAAATGCAACATCAAGATTTGTGGGATACAGGTAAAGCATAGAGTTTTTTTTGTTTTGTTTTGTTTTGTTTTGTTTTCTACTCTGCAGTACTGGGGCTGAACCACACAGTGCCTTCCTTACACATGAGTCAGGGTTCTCTTACCTCAGAGCTATATGCCCAGCCTACCTAGCCATTATTTTTTTTAAATTTATTTTGAGAGAGTGTTTTGCTAAGTTGCCCAGAATGGCCTCAAACCTAGGATTGTCCTGTTGAGAACCCTTGGAATTACAGGTAGAATATTGGAATTACAGATGAGTACCACCACATCCAGCTTAGAGGGACATTTATAACTTTAAATATTTATATTTGAGGAAAAGAAAGCGTTAAAGTCAGTGAACTAATTTTCTACTTTAGACTCTAGAAAAGTGGATAATGGATAAAGTGAATTAAAGGAAAGAAATAAAAAGCTCACTGGTACAGCATTTTCCTGACATGTGCAAGGTTCTGGATTAAATCCCCAGCAATGAAAAAAGGCAGAAATTAAAATTGTCATCAGACAGTGGATAAAATTGATAAAGCCAAATATTGGTTCTTTGAAGAGTGCAGTTAAAATTCACAAACTCTTGAGGAGGGAAAGAATTGTCAACATGAGATGTAAATTTATCACAGAATCTATAGATATTACTGAAAAGATAATATCACACAATTAAATGGTAATAAATTTTAAAATAAACAAATTGTAATAAATTCAACAGCATAGGTAAATGAACAAACTCTTCAAAAGGACATAATTGAGATATCTAAATAAAATTTTTAATGTAAGAAAGGACGTAATTGAACAGATGATTACTTTTGACTTTTGAGCCTATTAGCTCCTCTTGTTTATCAGATAGTCATTGTTTTTCTATTATGTCCCAGGTAATGCTGTTTCTAAAACTTAAGTTGTGCAAACTGTGCTTGAACTTATCCTTCTGCCTCAGGCAGGATTACAGGCCCTGTGCCACCAAGTCCAACATTGTTTTTCTATTTCTAACACTTTCTTGTAAATCTAGGGCTGAGGGTGTAGTTCAGCAGTTCAAGCACTTGCCTTGCAAGTGCAAGGACCTGGGCTTACTTCCCTAGCAACATATAAACCAGGCATGGTGATGCATGCCTCTAACCTACTTTGAAGGCTGAGTTAGGAAGATAGATTGCCCATGAGTTCAAGGCCAGCCTAGACTACAAAGTGAATTCAGGACCAGCAAGACCCTATCTCAAAAAAAAGAAAAGAGAAAAAAAAAAAAAAAAACTAGGCACTTACCAATTCATTAGGGAGTCCTAAAATCTGTCCAGGGAGATTCTTCCTGTCTTTCTTTTGCCCCTATCCTAGATAGAAAAGGATTGATTAATTGACTATACATGGTATATCTTGAAGCAAACTGGTGAGAATCCTGAAGGCTAATCTGGATTATTTGTTTTTTCTTAGTCACCTTGGTTCTGGGACACCCGACAGTGCTGGTATAGCTATCCATTTCAGGTAGGATCTGAACTGTTTCAGAATGGGTCTTGATGTTGGGGATTTCACTCAGTGGCAAGCATGAGGCCCTGGGTTTGATCCTAAGCACCAGAACATAAAAAATAATAAATAAAAACAAAATGGGTCTTGTATATATGTGTAATATAGGGTGAGTGAGAGTGCATATCAGCCCCAAGTCACATGGCACATTTTCTTAAGAGATTAGAGGCTGAGTCCCTTTAACTCTTAAATTCAGAGTGTATATTTCTGGATTCTCTATAAGCAGTGAAATCCAGTGAATTTTTTTGCACTGTGTCCCTCCATTATATTTATCCTAATTGGGCCAAAAGGCAGTTTGCTGATACATAATAAGATGCTTTCTGATTCATCTGTTTTTTTTGTATCAAAATATCCTGATTCTGTTTATTTCCTAGTACTGAATAAGGGGGAAACAAATTCCTTGATTTTAATTGTATTAGAAAAATGTCAGGAAAGTGCAAAAGAGTAAAAACACTAATTGCCAAGAAATCTAGGCATGCTGATTTGATTGTGTTATGTATGTGTTAACTTTATCTCTAAAAAGGGAAAATTAAAGATGTGTATGTGGAGGGGCAGGAAAAAAAACAATTGAAAATCTTTTAGCTATTGTAGATGTTAAGAGACAATGGAGAGGAAGGATTTTGAATAATTGGAGAGGTTGATCCTCAGGACAGAGAAACTTGAAGAAATTAAATATATCTTTTGACTAGCTGGCATTCTAACTATGACTATTTGTCTTCCAGCCTCTCTCAAAAGAAATTTATTACTATTATATCATGGAATTGGCCTTCTATTGGTCACTGATGTTTTCTCAGTTTATAGACATCAAAAGAAAGGTATGGACTTTGGTTTCTTCAATTCCTTTCTAGCAGTAACCACTTCTACCACTGTAATGGGTTCTTTTCCCTGACTGGGACCACAAAAAGGGGAGAAAGTAAATGTGATAGGACTATTAGCACTTTGTAATATGCCAAGGAATGAGACTAAGCTAATGATGACATATGTTTAAGATATTCAGAGCAGCACAGGATGAGAACAGCTAGCTAGCTAAGAACACTCCCGAAGTCCAGAAAAGTCCAGTCTGGTTTATTGTTGCTTTGGTTTTTGTTTCTGCATGTGTTGGGGGGGCTGGCGGGGGTGGCTCCTCCTGACTGCCTGTTTGCCTGCCTGCCTGCCCCTGTGTCTCTTCTCCCCTCCCCCACTCTTTTTTGAGACAGGGTCTTGCTCTGTAGTCCAGGCTGGTTCTCATCTCACTGTGCAGCCCAGGCTGGCCTCAAATTCACCAGATTCCTGCTGTCTCAGCCTCCCGAGTGCTAAGAATTATAGCCATGCTCACACCCAGTCTCCATACTGCTGGTGTAATAGTTACTTTTTCGTTGCTGTGACTCAGTACCTTACACCCACAAACTTAGGAAAGGAAAGGTTTATTTTAGCTCACAGTCTAGAAGGTCACAGTCCATTCAGGGGTGGCCTGCAACAGTCGAAGTTCATGGCAGAGAGAGAGGTGGAGGCAGCTTCCCTGGGACAAACAGGAAGACAGGCTGAGGCCATCTGAGACTAGTCCCGTCCTCCAAGAAGGCAGGTGCAGCTTATGTATCCTTTCAGGTCTCTGCCCCGTAACCAGTCCCTCCTGCATCCAGGTGTGGCCACTACACACCGTTAATCCTAACTTAACTGCAATCCACCCCTTCAGACCAGACCCCAATCCACCAAAATCACATGGTTCCGTTAAAATACATGAGACTTTTGGGGGACACTCCAGATTCTAACCACAACAGCTGGGAAATCAAACTCATGGGGTGTGTGCTATGCAAGCACTTCACCTACTGTGCTGTGTGCCCAGCCCTCTCTTTGTGTCTCTGTGTACTGTCTTTTTCATTACTGCACTGTCTTCGTAACTTTTTTGTTGCTGTGACACAATACCTGATACCCACAAGTTTAGGGGAGGAAAGGTTTAACTCACAGTTTCAGAAGGTCACAGTCCATTCAGGGACGGCCAGCAACAGTGGAAGTACATGGCAGAGGCAGAGGTGGAGGCCACTCCTCAGCATTACTACAGGAAGTCAAGTCAAGGCAAGTTGAGACCAGTCCCCCAAGGAAGGCAGGAAGCAGCTTATATACCCTTCCAGTTCTCATCCCAGTGATCATCCCCTCCTGAATCCAGGTGTGGAAGGTGTGGTAAACCCCCACTACACACCTGTAATCCACCCCTCCAGATTAGACCCACGTGGTTCTATAGACAATCCGTAACATTCAAGGACATGTGACTTCTGGGGGACATTCCAGATTCAAACCACAGTAGGCACTTACTCAAAGAATGTCTATTGGAAGGATTTTGAGATAACTTTGTTTACTCTTTCTGCTATTGTTTAGGAAAATTCAGAAAAAAATGAGTGACTTTATTGGGAGATGTATAAAGGGGAAAGTGAGGTAGAAAGTAGAAACTACCCTGCAAGCAGGAGGAGGGGCAAGGGCACCCTGGTTTGCCCACATCCTGAAATGACTTAGCAAAACCAATTTTCTTTGGTGTTTACCTCATATAAAATGGTACTAGTAGTTCTTAAAAGTTTGTAATGTACATACTTGTTTTGAAATACAATGGACTGTATATTAATTTATAATTTGTAATTTATAGGAGGTAGCATACTCCTATAAATCCCAGCACTCTGGGCTGCTGAGGCAGAGGACTGCATGTTCAGCCCAGCCAGGGAAAATTTACAAGACCCCATCCCAAAATCAAAAAATGAAAAAGTTAGGTGTGGTAGCACATAACTAAATCCCAACACTGTGAGAAGCTGAGGCAGGAGGACCAAGCCTGCACAGCTAAGCAACTTAGCAAGACTGTTTCAAAATAGAACATAAAAGAGCTGGGGATATAGCTCAGTGTGAAGGCCCTGGGTTCAGTCCCCAGGACCAAAAGAAAAAAGAAAGAGCTGAGGATATAACTCTGTACAAAGGCCTTGGGTCCAGAAAACAAACTAGATCATTAATGCCATTAAGTATTTGTAGAGAGCATAGACTTTTTATCCCTGATTCTACATTCCATCTGTGGCCTATATTCACGTTCCATCTCCCACCCCCCCCACCCCCCACCCCCCCGTTCGTCACTAAGCACATAGATCTGAAAACTCAAGTGTTTGAAGATTTCTCTAGGTCTGACATTGACATTTGAACCCAAGGGAAAATTAGAGTCTTAAATTTGAAAGCAGGAAGTGCTTGCATTAAGATGAATTGTTTAGCAGCCAGGCTCAGTGGCACAGGCCTATAACACTTGAAAAGTGTTATGACGCAGGAGGGTTACAAGTTTATGCCCAGTCTGGGAACTTAGCTTTAGACACATCATCATCTGGACTTAGTTGCTTAGCCAGATCCTGTCTCAAAAAAGAACTGAGGATGTAGCTCTGTATGAAGGCCCTAGTGCCTGGGGTAAGGGGATGAGGGGGAGTGAATTTTTAACTAATTAGCATTTCTGTGAAGTTTTTGGAAGAGTTGGACTATCTAAAGCTTGTATGTCCTACTGCCACTGGAGAAGTTACTCTCGAAATTCAACTCAGCGCCTATGCTCTTTTCTGTACTTTAAGCTTTATTAACATAGACTATGATCAATTTCTGGTATAGGGAGTATTGGGTTAGAATGCTAGGCACTCCATAAGTGAGAATATAAGCAGAATGGGACATATAAGTGGTGGAATAAGGGGCTAGCAGTGTATCTCAGTGGGTAGAGCACTTGCCTTGCAAGCACATGGCCCAGAGTTTGATTCTCTACCACCACATAAGCTGAGCATAGTGGCACATGCCTCTACTCCCAGCACTCGGGAAGCTGAGGCAGAATTGCTTTGTATTTGAGACTAACCTGGGCTCCTGTTGAGTTCAGTACCAGCCTGAATTACAAAGTGAGACCCCATCTCAAGAAAAAAAAAAAAAAAGTAGAAATTAGATTCTCAGAGAATACTGCCGAGCACTGGGGTGGCTACCATTTCCATAGCCTTTACCTGTCTCTGCTGTTCCATTGCCTTCTAGGACTTTCTGATCATGTTTGTGCATCATTTGGCCACCATTGGGCTCATCACCTTCTCCTACATCAACAACATGGTTCGCATGGGAACTCTGATCCTGTGTCTACATGATGTCTCAGACTTTTTGCTGGAAGTAAGACCCTAACCCCTCTTTTCTCATCATTTTTCTTTTCTCCTAGGTAAAACCTTTCACCTTATTGAATTATTTTCTTTTGTCCAGGCTGCCAAGCTGGCCAATTATGCCAAGTATCAACGGCTCTGTGACACCCTTTTTGTGATCTTTGGTGCTGTTTTTATGGTCACTCGACTAGGAATCTTTCCTTTCTGGTAAGTGGAAGGTCTATGAAACTGTGGTAGAAATGTAGCTAACAGTGCTTTTTTGTCAGTTCAATTTGTCTAGTTTGTTCATACCAATATAGTAATAAAAATCCTGTTATCCTGCTTTATCCATCCTAAATAGGCCTTCACTGCTTTACACAATATTTCTAGTGAAGTATTAACCAGATTCAGAGTAGGGAAGTCAACTGCTGTGTCTTTTCATACTCATCTCTGTGTAACAGTACTCACTTTATGCCTTAAGTAATTCCTTCGTCTTCTTTTGCACTGATTACAGAAATGTCAGACTCTTACTGTTTATGTTCCTGCACTACACTCTTCCCCTCATTGCTAGCAACACCTGTGCATGCACACCCACACACACATGCACATATTACACTTACTATCTTGTAGCACACAATGACTGTGGATTGGAGATTTTGCTTAGGCTATCCTCTGTCTAAATCATTCCTAGAATTAGTCTGGCTTCTATTTGACTGTTGTGAAGCTCTATGTATTTGAGTGATTACAAGTATGACATATTCCATCAATTTGTAAGATTCATATTTCTTCCTCCATTACTAAAGATAAAAATACCCATAGGTTCTTCTCTTTTTTTTTCTCACTGTAGATGAGTATCCTTGGAGTTTTAACTAATACAGGGTAGAAGAAAGAAACAGGAGACTGGCCTAGTGGCACAAGCCCATATTTCCAATACTATGTGAGGCTGAGCCATAGGATCAAAAGTTTGAGCCCAGCCTGGGCAACTTAGCAAGATCCTGTCTCAAAATCAAAGATAAAATGGCCTGGGGATATAGTTCATTTTAAAAGCCCTGGACTGGATCCCCAGTAATCCTCCCCACACACATACATACATACAAAAGAGATGAAAGAAAGGGAAAAAAAAAATTAAAAAAAGGAACATCCAAGGCCCTGCATTCCAGAGAACTTAGCTTCATCCCAGTCTGTCTATGTTTGACTCTAGAATGTAACTGTTGGCCTCTCTCTTCTAGGCTTCTCAACTCAACCCTCTTTGAGAGTTGGGAGATAATCGGGCCCTATACTTCCTGGTGGTTCTTCAATGGCCTTCTCCTGATCCTACAGCTTCTGCATGTCATCTGGTCTTACCTAATCGCACGAATTGCTTTCAAAGCCTTGATTCGGGGAAAGGTGAGGATGAAAAATGACTTTTGGGGGCCTTCTGGGAAGATAAGTATTATTGGAGTTTCTCCATCCTACATGGTGAGCCCCAGCAAGATCCTGAGGGCTCCAGAGTTTTTGCCTTGACAGTTTAGTCTTTTAAGATGTGACTTAGATGCAAAAAGTTAGGATCTGCTACTTTCTTCCTTTTTTTTTTTTTTTTTTTTTTTTTTTTTTTTTTTTTTTTTTTTTTTTTTTTTTTTTTTTTTTTTTTTTTTTTTTTTTTTTTTTTTTTTTTTTTTTTTTTTTTTTTTTTTTTTTGAGACAGAGAGTCTCACTGTGTATCCCTTCCTGGCATTAAACTCACGGCATTCCTTATGCCTCAGCCTCTCAAGTGCTAGGATTGCAAGCATCTGCTAGCACACTCCACTATATGGTGCTAGGAGATTGAATTTAGGACCTTGTTCCTGCTAGGCAAGCACTTTAACCACTGATCTATACCCCCAACCCTTCTTCCTATCTGTTAGGAATAACAGTTATTAGATGAGTTAAGTTAGGAGAGTTTCAGCTGGTTCTAGTGGTACACTTCTGTAATCCCAGCACTGAGGAGGCTGACGCAGAGGGATTCCAAGTTCAAGTCCTACCTGGGTGACTTAGCAAGACCCTGTCTCAAAAAAGTTTTAAAGATGGCCCCAGCTGTTCTCCTTTTTATTTTAGTGGACTTCACGTTTTGACTTTGGCATGGGGCTGTTTTTGTTTTTGTTTTTGTTTTTGTTTTTAGTTGAGAGGGAATCATATATACAGACTGCAAAGGCAGATTGTTGGACTGCTTAAGAGTGGTGTGGTAGTTCTGTGCACCGCAGGATGACTGTGCTTTGATACTCAAGATGTAATTTATATAAAGAGCTGAGTATCTGCCTCACTCCAGTCTTTTATGTAGCAACATAAAATGAATGAATGTTTATAGTGTTTCTAATACCAATCTATATTATGGCAGGAGCTCAGAAGTACAAAAATGGTGGTGCATGTGTATGTCGGCGTGTGTGCACACACACTGAGTATCAAGCCTGCTGAACTTACAACCTTAGTCCTGAAAGGTTCATTTTAAGGATAAAACTCATCATTGAATTTTTTAAGTTTAAAGCAATCGGACTGTGATTAGCTGAAGAGCCTCTAGTAATACAGAATCCCAAGTGGGCAGGTCTCTGCAAGAGGAGGTATTAAATCTAGGACCAGCGGATGGAATGTAACTTAGCTATTTGGGCTCTCTGTGTAACTGTTCTTTATGGCTATGATTAGTTTCAGAACTTGCTCTGTGTGCCTGTGCATCTCACTGTAGCTACTGGACATCTCTGTTCTCCCTTGCTTTTCTTTCCTGACCAGGTGACCTGCCCAGGGAGGATTAGATCCAGACTCTGTATTCTCCACTCTTTTCTCATCTCCTTCCTTTTTTCTATGCCTGGTGGGAGCTGGACAGTTTCATCTCTTGCATGTAAGTTTATGTGTGCTTCTAGTATTCGGAGAAGCATATCTATTTGAATGTATTTCTCTTCTTTCCTGCTGTTCTTTCTGTCCCCCTGTGTTTGGGAGCTTGCCTTCTCTTCTAGCCTGTTGGAGCCATTATTGATTGTATCTAAAGTTGCCAGATTCGTTTCCTAAATTTAGGCAAGAGTTGAATGTATTGTCTTTTTTTATTTTATTGATTTACCTACCTCAAATCTAAAGGAGGTTTGCCCTCTTGTGGAAATTTTTCTAAAAGTCAGACAATAAATTAATCACCTGAGTTGAGGTTAAAAACTACAATAAACTGTAGACTCACAGAACTAATCCAAAGCAAGTGACCATATCTTTGACAACAGCAATGGTAGCTTTATTCTTTTTCGTTTCTTTTTCTGCTGTGTTTTAAATTCTTCAGTTATGGAGGTCAGAACTTTGACACAGGTCTATTGTTTTTCTCTTTTACTTTAATGTTCCATAGCAGAGAATATGAAATACTTGGCTTAATATGCAGGATAATTTGTATTGGAGAACACTGCTGTAACTAAGCTTTTCAATTAAAAATATAAGCACTTGAGGAAAAGCTCAGGGCAAAGGTAAAGATTCACAGATGGTAGGATAATTAAGAGTAGGATTCTTTTTTCACTGACTGCAAGTCTGTTCTTGCTTTTATGACAGTGGATCTTTGAATATGCTGAAGTTGCACAAGAGAAAGAATTTTCCTATTGAAAAGAGGGAGATTAGGAAATGACATCATGTGACACTGACAGTTGAGCCCAGAAATCATAGAACTATTGAAAATAAGCCCCCGATGGGTCAGCTTTGGGAACAAGGCAAAACTCTGGATGACCAAGATGAATACATGCAGCATCCACAGTTGCAAGAAAATAGAAGCAGTGATAAGAATCATACGTGTTGTCGAGCATCGCTGAAAGTAGATCAGGTTGGGAACATGGCACAGATGTGGGCCCTGTATACTCAGTCCGTCTTCTGAGTCTCAAGCAAAGTTATTTCCTCACCTTCCTGCCTTTTATCCCACCCCACTCAGGTCTCTAAGGATGATCGCAGTGATGTGGAAAGCAGCTCAGAGGAAGAAGATGAAGCCACCTGTAGTAAAAGCCTTTCTGGCAGCAGCTCCAGCAATGGTGCCAATTGGGTAAATGGTCACATGGGAGGCAGCTGTTGGGCTGAAGAGTAAGGTAGTTGGCATGAAAGCTTAGCGCACACGGACTTACAGTGCCACTGGGAACCTGTTCCTTTTATGGGGCCTCCTCCTGTCTGCAGTCCTGTGACTAGAGCGGCTGCAAGGCACTGAGGAGAATCAAAGAAACAATTGTTTTCACTTTTTTTTAATCTCTGCGATTTTGTATTTAAAAGCCTCCAGGTCTTTTCAGTAATGTTATTTGCTCTGTGTGTGTATTGTTTGTGTGTTTGTTTGTGCATGTGCACTTGTGCACATGCATGAGTTTCATTGCCTGGGTTGAGGCCTAGTTCTGGACTAGGGCCAGCAGGCCCTGTCTGGACCCTTTTGAACCCACCTCAGGCCCAGATTCAGCAGCATTTTGGATTATGCTGCCTCCCAACTGTCTCCTCCCGTATGGCTCATGGTTCCCAAGACTCTGAATTCCTGGATCACCTGAACAGAGCAGCCAGGTCAGCTCCAGGTTTCTGTGTTGTTCCTTTTTTGGAGCAGAAATATTTCACATGATGAAGTTATATAGAAATAGAGAACCTTGGGTGGATGGCTGGAATTGCTGTGACCCCTAGTTAGATCCTCTTCATACCACCTGATAGTGACAGGGACAACTGCTGATGCCCTGCTCTTGACTCAATGGTACGCGGGAGGAGGGTGGAAGGGGAGAGCAGAGGATTGGAGGAGGACAACAGCCACTGGGTGCACTGTTAACGGTTTTATACTATTGTTTACTCTTCTGTGATTAAAAGTGTTTCAACCCTTCTCTACTGTCTCAACCTCTTTAGTGACTTTGTCATTAACTTCCTAATTTGTCAGTTAGTACTCGGGAGGCTGAGGCAGGAAGATTTTTCATGAGTTTGAGGCCAGCCTGGGACACATAGTGAGTTCAGAACCAGCCTGGGCTTCAGAGCCCGACTGTCTCCAAAAAGTAAAGGTGCTGGAGGAACAGCATAGCAGATAGAGTCCCTGCGTAGTAAGTACAAGGGCCTGAGTTGACTCCCCAGCCCCACAAAAGCCGGGCATGATGGCACACATCTGTAACCATAGCACTTGAGGCTGAGGGGACGGCCATTTGTTCAAGGCTAACCTGGACTACATAATGCATTCAGGACCAGCCTGGATGACAGAGCAAGACCTTGCCTCAAAAACAGATAGATGAAATAAATAGATAGATTAAGTAAATAAATAAAATAACAAAGATGAGTGGAGTTGTGCCAGCCAGACAAAAAACGGGAAGGCATTATGTTTAGAAGAAATATGAGCCTGACCCTTTTTTGTTTTGGTTTGGTTTTTTTGTTTGTTTGTTTGGTTGGTTGGTTGGTTGGTTGGTTGGTTTTTTGAGATAAGGTCTCCCTCTGTAGCCCAGGCTGGCCTTGGACTCAACACTCCTGCCTCGGTTTCCTGAGTGCCGGGTTTATGGGCATGTGCCACCACTCCCAGCTTTAAGTGGTTCTGGGGAGTTGACCCCAGAGCCTTGTGCTTGCAAGTCACACGCTGTAACTGCTGTATCATTCCTCCAGCCCTAGCTGGAGCAACTTAAAGAGACCCTGTCTCAAAATCAGAACTAAAAAATGGGCTGGAAATGTAGCTCAGTTTAAAGGCCCGAGGCTTGACCCCCAGTACCAAAAATAAATAAATAAAAACAAATCCTGGCTCCATACCTCACATGAATTTGAGAAGCTAAATATATACTTCCTTTGTGGTCTGGGAACACTCACTGTGCCCTACCCCATCCCCAGATAAGAACTTGTATAAAACCTGATCTCATCACTAGACATAGGATTTTCCCTGGAGTTGTGTGTGTGATATTGCTGATAATATGGAACTCTTACCCCTCACTCGCCACCAAAAAACTCCTAAGATTGTCTCAGTCCAACCTACAAGACACAGCAAACAAAGTATTTGTATACCCTGAATATTATAAGGAACTGCCTACCGATTTTAAAAAGATGACAGTGCAATAAAAAGAGAAGGAGCAAAGAATATGAATAAGCAATTTTTAAGGATGAAGATACTAATGACCTCAACCTTATTAGAAATCTGTGGTATATAAATTAATAGGAATCACTTAAGTATGTGTGATGGGGCACACCTTGTAATGCGAACACTTCTTGAGAGGCTGAAGCAAGTTCACATAGTTCAGTCCCAGCCTAGTCGATTTAGCAAGACCCTATCTCAGAGTTACTACCCCAAAAAGTTGGGATGGGAGATTTGAGAGGCTGAAGATGTAGCTCAGTGTGAAGGACTTGGATTCAAGCCCTACTGGGGGATTCAGTACAGTGCTACTGTACTGAAAAAAATAATACCAGCAGAATAAAGAAATGATGTTGAGAGTGATACTTACAAAACAAGTTTGGAAAAGCAGTTTAACAACTAGTTAAGCTAAATGTTACTAATAGTCTTGGAGAAACTAACACATGAGCTCAATCCTAGCCACTAGACTACCAAGCCTATTAGCACATAAGCTCAAGAAAACAAAAGACACTGAATGTAATGGTGTAGTAATACTAATAAAGTAAAAATCTGGAATAACCCATTGATCTTTCACTGGGAAATGGAATAAATTGACTTGCCTCATTTAATTGCAATGCAACAGCTACCGTGAATGAATTTGAGAACTTAGCTCAGTGGTAGAGGACCATGCACAAAACCCTAGGTTCAATCAATCCCAGTGCTATAAAATTGGATAAAAAGTAAAATTAATTAGATCTTCTTGTCAGTATATATTAGTCCAGATCCAGAGAAATAGAACTGACCAGAATTAAGAGATGTATTATGAGGAATTGGTTTCAGAGACTGAGGATCCCACATATACAAATGGCAAGTTAGAGACCCAGCGGAGCCAATATCACAGTCCCAATCTCAGCCCGAAGGCCTGAGAATGAGGAGAGCCTGTGGTGTAAGTTCCAATCTGAGGCCAAGTCAGAAAGAAGATGGAAGACCTGTCCCAGCTTGAAGACAGAAGTTTTTCCCCAGTACTGGGTATTGAAACAACCCTTTTCTTCTGTTCAGGCATTCAGTGAGGTTTATCCACATCTGTCTTACTCATCCTATGTTAATCTCACCCAAAGACACTCTTACAGAGACACACAGTTATGTTCTGGGTGTGCAGTGTCCCCAAAAGCCTTATGCACCTATGGATACTATGTACTCTTAGAAGGTGCAGCATGCTTGGAAGAGGCGATGGTTGAGTCCTGACCTAGTTGGGTATGTGCTGGCTCCACCTTCCCCACGCTTGGCTGTGTCCTGCTGTGCTCTCACATGCACTTTTTTCTCTGACCCTGGCCCTGCCATGTGGTTCCACCATTTGCCCACCTATAGATGGACTGTATGATTTTCTGAAACTGAGCTAAAGTCAATCTTTCCTCCCTGAAGGTATGGATGCCAGGTATTGAGTCACAGCAACGTGAAAGTAACTAAATAATTGGTAAAATCATTGCTGTGATTTTACCTGATGGTATGGTTTGGAAGCCTTTGGAACTGGGAAGGTTTGAGGATGCTGGCTCTGAGCAAAGGTTGATGGGAGATTCTAGTCAGAGCTCACAAGACTGGAATGCTGATAGAAGTTTAGATTGGAAAGGCCAGGTTCAAGAAGTTTCAGGTGGTAATGAGAACTGTATTGGCAAGTGGACTAAAAACCAGGGATACTACACTCTGGCAGAAAGTTTGTCAGCATTTTACCCTTGTGCAGAGATAATGCTTGAAACTGAGAAAAAGGGTGGTGGTGGAGTGCTTGTGGCTTTTAGCCAACTCTAGCACCAGACAGGGGGAAAAAATGGCAGATAAAAAAAAAAAGAAGTAACCCCAGCACTTAGGAGACTGAGGCAGGAGGATTGCCATGGGTCCAAGACTATGTAGTGAGTTCAGGAGCAGCCTAGACTACAAAGTGAGACCCTGCCAGATTGAAAGGGCCTGCAAAGGAGGGGCAGAAGAGCATAGGGAAATTAAGGAGATTGGCATTAAAAAGAAGCCACATACTTGGAAACAGGATTATGAGAAAGACAACTTGATTGGTTGATGAGATGTCAGGAATCAGCAAGACCCCATCCTTTACAAACTCAAGGAAAGACGTTGCTCTGACAAGTGAACCCCAAGGACAAAGAGAAAAATGTTTGCCAGATGCTATGATTTGGATCTGGAGTGTCCCCCAAAAGCCGCACATATTTGGATATAGTGGAATATCTGTGGAACCATGTGCTGTTGGGAGGAAGAGGCTGATACCTGGGATTGTGTCAACTTATTAATATTTGGGTGCTCAAGGCAGAACTTCCAGGTGTGTACTTTTGACTTGTAAGCCAGGAAGTGAGGGAGGGGCACCTGCACTGGATGTGGGGAGCCAAACTGGAAATTGAACTAAGGAAAGAAGTTGAAATATTGTTACTGCTACCTCCTGGGAAAGCTCTCATCTTGCCTTATTCTCCAGACATGAACTTGGACCTGCCTCACTTGGCTTTCTGTCTGCAATGCCTTGAGCACCTCTCTATCCTCTACAATGTGTCTCCACTGTTGCCTGCTCCGCATGAATCAACTGTGAGACCTTCTGAAAATCTGAGCTTAATAAATCTTTCCTTAAACTGAAAGTAACTAAGACACTATAATTCAACTGTTTGAAATTCAACCATCTAAGAACTCAAAGGCCTCTACAGCATTTGTCCACGGGGACCAGGCTACTGTTCAAGCCTGTGGTGGACCTTGGCAATGTCCACACAGTCCTGGCATTACAGGCTTGCAAAATTCAAGAGCTGTGGATTCATGAAGGCCTCCAACCAGATTTCACAGGAGGGCCGTGGAGGCAGCAGTGTGCCCCTGGGAAGGCAAATGAGTGAAGTTGTAAAGAAAAAGCCTATGGTGCAATGGAGACCTCCAAAATTTGGAGAAGCTAGGAACATGGGTTGTGGGCTGAAAAAAGTTACAGGTTGTGAGCAGATCCAGCCCAAAGGAGGGAAGATGGAGATTGTAGCCAGCAGCAATGCTGTAGAGGCAGATGGAGTTCATATCTTGCCACAGTTTACCCCAGATACTGAACATGGACCTACAGAATTTAACCCTTGCTGTGCTGGGTTTAGAACTTGCTTTGGTCCAAATGCTTTCTATCCTTTTCCTCCCCTTTGGAATGGGAGTATTTACCCTATGTCATTGTATGTTGGAAGTGCTTAACTCTTAAACTCTTGATTTTCACAGTAGTTTACAGCTGAGAGTTTGCCTTGAGTCTCAGAGACTTTGGACTTGGACTTTTCAGCAGTGCTTAAACTTAGTTAAGACTTTGACAGCTCTTAGAGAAGGACTAAAGGCATTTTGCATAAAGAAGTGGACATGAGTCTATTGGGAACCAGGGGTGGAATATTGCAGTTTGGGTCTCTAGTATTTCCCCAAAAGCCCCATGCACCTATGCATACTGTGTATTGTGGAAGGTGGTGCCTGATTGGAAGAGTCAGATGTTTGGGCCTTGACCTGGAAGCGTGTGTGCTGGCTCCACCTTCCTCCCCCACAGTTGGCTCTGTCCTGCCATGCTGTCTCGTGTGTCTTTTTTTCTCTGGCTCTGGCCCCACCATGTGGTTCCACCATTTCCAGCCACCTACCTGTGAACTGTGACCTGAAATTGTGAGCTAGTAAATCCTTCCCTAAAGTTGTGGGTGATAGGTATTAAGTCACAGCCACAAGAATGTAATAAGACACACATTGCAGTAATGCTTAACCTAACATCTGAGCACCACATGATTAAGTCACATTGAGGCATAAAATTAACAGCTGCAGTGGATCCATACCAGAAACACTGAATGAACAATGGATGTTGCAGGAGGATATGTCTCATTTGACGCAATTAGCATTACTTTTTAACCTCCAAATAATAGTACATGTACTTCTGTAGTGAAAGTAGTAGAGAAACACACAACAACCTAAGGCAGACAGTGTTTATTTTGGGGAAGGGAAAATCCATGGCATAATACTTTATTTTTGGTGCTTTCTGTTAAGTTCAGACTAATTTGTATTTTTAAAAGTAAAAGCAAATACATAGTACTTGGGGTGAAATTAATCTGTTGGATCAGAGTGGCAGGAGATCAAGACTGGAATGGTGGGTTCAGATCAGTTTTTGAAGAACCTTGACTATGATGCTGAAAACCTAAATTTTAGCCGCTAAGTCAGTTCATGGCAGTCTTAAAAGGCTGGAAGCAACAAAATGAATCTAAATGCAAGCAGAGAGGGCTATTCTAGGATTCGGAGAGAAAGGAAAAGACTTGATAAGTAAAGGGCCAAGAATTGGTTCCTTGCATATCTGTGAATATATGAGAATGAGTGTATAACGAGTAATACGTGTCTTTTTCATTGCTGTGACAAAATACCCAACATACACAAATTAAGGGAGGAAAAGTGTATTTTATCTCACAGTTTCAGAAGGTCTCATCCATTCATGGTTGGCCAGCAATGGTGAAAGGACATGGCAGAGGCAGAAGTGGAGGCAGCAAACAGGAAACCCAAGTCCCAGAAGAAAGGAAGTAGCACATACCCATCCGGGTCCTGTCCCAGTGACCCCTTCTAGGCCCAGCATCAGTGTTCTAGCCCTTCCAATTTTAAGCCCCTAACTCATCACACACCTGTAAGCTGTAATCTTCTTTACTCCTGTCTTCCACCACATGCCCACAGTCACCCATCCAGACCAAGCCCCATCTCCTAACTGCTCATGGTTGCATATATAACCCGTAACATCTAAATTCATGAGGCTTTTGGGGGACATTCCAGATCCAACCACAGTAGTGAGGTTATGTCACCTTCACCTCAGCCATCTGCATATAGTTCTGCTTTTCCTGTGGCTTTAGGAAGGTCTCAGCAGGATTTGCCAAGAAGAGTTTAGCCACAAGCCCAGGTCTATAAGCAAAGCAGATTTAGGGGGCACAGTTAATGTGCAGTACTTACATGACAAAGCAGATTTGGGATTGCTTTCTCTCAAATGACTGCTCTACGCAAGCCTTTTTTTTTTCTTTTTTTTGAGATGTTTCAGTCTATATTCCAGGCTGTTCCTGAACTCACTATGTAGCCTAGGCTAGCCTTGAAGTCACAGCAATCCTGCCTCAGCTTTCCTAGTGCTAGGATTACAGGCATATGCCACTGTCCCAGTATATTTGGCGCTGGGGAATTCAACTCAGTGTCTTGTGCTTGCTAGGCAAGTGCTCTAAGCACTAAGCCATTTCTCTTGCCACAAACAGCATTAATATCTTTGGCAGCAATATGCTTCTGTTCTCTCTTGGTAATTGTCTAAATTTCCCATTGTGTCTCTTAGTTGTTTTCCTGGCCTTTTATTTTTTTTCTTCTTGTCCTCTCCCTCCAGAAGGATACCAAGCACAAACTATAATCCTGTTAGCAAAGCTGACCCTGAGTATCAGGAAAGCTGTGGTGTCCTGGTCTTATCTGCTAGTGGTTTTTTTTTTTTTTTTTCCTGAGTCATTGACCTCAGATTAGTAGACAGAACCAAAGAAAGCAAAATTCAACGAATATATATTTTCGTTTGTGCAGTGTGTGCAATTGTGCAATGTGAAAATGATGAAAAAGAATAAACTGGTAATACTGCTGATGCTTTTTTCTTTTTAATTTTCTTTCCCCTTTCGAAACAGTCTGTGTTGCCCAAGCTGACCTATAACTCTTGGGTTAAAGTGATCTTCCTACCCAGGGAAGCTGGGATTACCATGCCCAAAGAATGTTCGTTATTTTTTATGGGAATGGAATTGAAAAGCTGAAACGAAGGAGGGTGGAATGACAAATGTTACATTTCCTTTCTTTCTTCCTTTTTTTTTTAATAGGGTCTCACTCTGTACTCCATAGTCCAGGCTGGTCTTGAACTCACTATGAAGCCCAGGCTAACCTCAGACTCTCAGTAATCGTCCTGCCTCAGCCTTCCATGTGCTGGGATTATAGCCATGCACCATCACACCTGGCTTATGTGGTGCTAAGGAATTGAACCCAGGGCCTTGTGCTTGCCAGGCAAGTAGTTTAACCACTGAACCATTCCTCTAGTCCTACATTTTCTTATTGTATTTTTTCTTTTTTTGAGATAGAGTCTTGCTCTGATCCAGGATGGTCCTGAACTCACTATGAACTTGACCTCAGGTAATCCTCCTGCATCAGCCTCCTGAGTGCTAGAATTACAGGTGTTTTCCACCATACTCACCCAGTTTACTTATTTGTATTTTTAAAGATTTTTACTTTGCCTTTAATCTCAGCATTCTGGAGGCTGAGGCAGGAGGATTGCTGTGTTTTTGAGGCCAGCCTAGGCTACCTAGTGAGTTCAGGACCAGACTGGACTACCAAGCAAGACCCTGTCTCAAAATAAAAGATGCTTGTATTGAAAATATATTTATGAACTGAAGCTGGATCTAATGGAACAAGTCTATATTCTGAACACTGAGAAGCTGAGGCATGGGGATAGCAAGTTTGAGTCCACCCCGGGCAACCTAGTGATTTAGCAAAACCCCAATTCAAAATCAAAAACAATAAATGGCCTGGTGATGTAGCTCTGTGTGAAGGCCCTGGGCTTGATCCCCAGTGTCACAGAAAATTTTTTTCTTTTTAAAGTTTGGAAGGAAATGGGGCAATACACTGATAATAGTAAAACTGAGGGGTGGGTATATATATATATATGTATGTATGTATGTATGTATATGGGTCTTAACTCTGTTTCCTCAGGTTTTGTGTATGTTTGAAATTTAAATATTTTTATTATAAAAGTTACATACGGAGAGTATAGATGTAGCTCTGGGTGTGTGGTTAGCATGCACGAGGTCCTGGGTTGAATCGTTGGCACCAGAGGAAAAAAAAACTCCACATGCTCATTGTGAAAAAAAAATTTAATTAGGATATGATGTCTCCATTCACCTCAATTATTAAAAAAAAAAACATACACACACGTTTCTTTTAACAAAACAAAATGAGATCACACGTAACATGTTCTGCTAGCATGACCAATTAAATTCTAGTTTACAGGTTTTCACTTATTAGATAAGGAAATGCCCCTCAAAAGCCTCGTGTATTTGGATGTTGTGCATTCTCTATGGATTACTTGTGCTGTTAAATGGGGGAGCGTGGTTTGAAGAGGCAGATCGCTGAGGGTGTGGCCTGGAAGGATATGCTCTTGCCCTGGCTTCCATCCCAAACCCCCAGCAAGGATCCTTCCTCTTTCAGTCTGAGCAGTATTCTCTGCCAGACCCTTCCTGCCATCGTCAGCCTCCCATTCATGGACTCAGACCTCCTGAAACTGAGCCACAAGGAGCCTTTCCTCCCTTAAGTTGCAGGTATTGGGTATTGTGTCCTAGCATTGAAAACGTAATCAAGACAAAAGTCTTTGCTTTTTTTTCTTCGATATTATTCTCTTTATTGGTACATACTTGTGATGTAATATTCAGCTTGAGGAATCAGCATGTATAAATACCATATCTTGATCATTTTTACTTCCATTTCCCCTTCCTACCCTCTTGCCCCACTCACCCCACATCCCCTTTCCCTCTGCACACAGTCTATCTCCCTATTTTCTTCCATTATTCTTATTTTGCTCTTTCATCTTTTTTTTAAAGTTTGGTTTTCTCTTATTAGGGAAAACTATGTGATACTTTTTGTCTGATTCATTTTGCTAAGCATAATGGTCTCAGAATGAATAAATGACTCAACTTCGTCTTTCTCTATGCAGTTCTGTACATACACCTCACCTTCTTTATCCATTCATCTGCTAATGGACCTGGGCTACTTCCAGTATTTAAATATTATGAATTGTAGTGCTGTTAACATGGATATGCATGTATCACTGTTTGCCGAAGACACCTAGAAGAGGTAGAGCTGGGCCAAATGGGTTAACTAGTTTCAGGTTTTTGATGAATCTCTTTACTGCTTTCCGTGATAACTGTACCAGTTTACAGTCTCACTGATAATACAGAAGCATTCCTTTTTTTCCACAAGTTCACCTGCATTTGTTATTTTTGAGTTCTTTATAGCAGCATTCTTACTGGGATAAGATGGAACCTCAGTGTCCTTGGGGCTTTTTGTTTTGTTTTGAGATAGTGCCTTGTGCTGTTGTCCAGGCTGATTCTGAACTCACTGTGTAGTCCAGGCTGTCCTTGTACTCAGGGACAATCCTGCTAAGAGTGCTGGGATGTCTTTATTTTTTCATTGCGGGGACACAATACCCGACATCCACAATTTAAAGGAGAAAAGAATTATTTTAGCTTACAGTTTCAGAAGGTCACAGTCCATACCTGGGTGGCTGGCAGGGGTCGAAGCACCTGACAGGAGGAAGGGCAGAACCAACACACATACCTCCAGGTCAAGCCCCAAGCATTTGCCCCTTCAGTCAGGCCTCATCTCACAACAGCACAGAGTACCATAGGTAATCCACACTATCCAAATACCTGAGGCTGGGCTGGAGGAATAAGAGCACAGCAGTTAGAGCACTTGCCCAGCAGGCAAAAGGCTCAGAGTGCAATTCTCCAGCACCACACAAACCAGGCATGATTGTGCATGCTTTCTGTTTTCAGCCAACTCAGTTATTAAGTTTGAGGGTCGTCTTAGTGACTCCTTACTGCTTTCTTGATCTCCTACACTTTTCAGTGAGGGAAAAAGAAATCATGGTAATCTCAGTGACCCAATGACAAACCAGGGGGCTGGAGGAACAGCACAGCAGTTATAGCACTTGCCTAGGAAGTGGAAGGCCCTGAGTTTGATTCCCCAGCACCATATAAGCCATGTATGGTGATACATGCCTATAATCTTAGCACTGAGGAGGCTGAGAGAGACAGGAGGACTGTCATGAGTTCAAGGCAGCCTGGGCTACAAAATGAATTCAGGACCAGCCTGGACTGTACAGCAAGACCTTGTCTCAAAAAAAAAAAAAAAAAAAGATAAGCCAACTATTTGTTAAAATCTACTACTATTAATAGAATGAACAGAATCTCCGTAATGTCAAATCCAAGACAAACCAATTATTGACAGATCATAATTAAATGCTAGAACTATTCCATCCTTAGCTTTAGAAATGTGGTCTACTCTATTGTTGCAGCTACTTAAAGCAAATATTAACTTGCGGAAAAGGTCCACTAATGGCAACACTGTAGTATCATTAATAACAAAAATATTTACAAACCACCTAAGCTAACCTAACTAGCTGAATATTACTAGCTCTTGTTTTTGTTTTTATTTTTGAGACAGGGTCTCACTCTGTAGCCCAGGCTGGTCCTGAACTCACTATGGAGCCCAGGCTGGCCTTGGATTCATCGGCAGTCCTCCTGCCTCAGTCTCCTGAGTGCTGGGATTATAGGCATGGGCCACCACACCCAGTTTATGTGGTGCTGGGGAATTGAACTTGGGTACTTAGCACTTGCTAGGCAAGTGCATTGTTTTGTTTTTAATGAGACGTTCCTTCAGCCCCAAGTTACTCTTAATGTACTCTAACCATTATGCCACCATTAATAATAAGAAAGGGATAATAAGTAATGATACAATCTAAGACAAATTACTGACATAATAACCAGCTAAATGCTACAACTATTCCCCTCTTAATGCTATCTATACTATTTCTGGAATATCTCCAGATCACCCACATATTAACTTCTCAAAAATGTCTACTAAAGGCAACACTGTATCGTTGTTAATAACTGTAAGGAAATCTGAATTACTGTCTTAGGTATAAATTGCAAAAAGTTATTAGCTCTTAATATGATAAATACAATTTCTTTCTTTTTTTTGAGATAAGTTTTGCTCTGTAGTCCAGGCTGGCCCTGAACTCACTATGTAGCCCAGGGCTGCACTCAAAAAACTCACAGTTCTTCTGCCTGAGCCTCCAAGTGCTGGTAGGCCAGGGCATAAGCCATCACACCTGGCTTATGTGGTGCTGGAAAATAGAAGCCAGGGCTTCTGCTTTCTACACAAGCACTCTAACCACTGTGCTATTCCTCCAGCCCAATAACTATAAATTATTAATGTTTAATATAGTAATAATTAGAATTGTGGGAATAGGAGCTTGGAGAAGAAGGAAGAAAAGTAGAAGAGATAAAAGTGCAATCAAATTTCAATTGAAGGCTATCCGAAAACAAACAGAATCATATAAAAGTAACACAGAAAGGGCTGAAGGGATAGCACAGTGGTTAAAGCACTTGCCTAGCAAGCAAAAGGCCCTAGCTCATTTCCCCAACGCCACATAAACTGGTCATGGTGGCACACACCTCTAATGCCTGCACTCTGGAGGCTGAGGAAGAAAAAAAATGAAAAAAAAAATCAGAATGAAACAAGCTGGAATAGCTCAGTGGTCAAACCACTTGCCTAGCAAGCACTACTTGAGTCCAGTGCGCCAGCACCAAGTAAACCATGAATCAGGGCACCTGCCAGTAACCCCAGCACTCTGGAGGCTGAGTCAGGAGGACTGCCATAAATCCAAGGCTGGCCTGGGCTACCTAGTGTGTTCAGGTCCAGCCTTGAATAGAGAGAAAAACCTGTCTCAAAACAAAACCCAGAAAAAAGTAAGAGTCTATGAAAAAAGACCATTTTTAAAAGGCAGAAAGAACCTGAATCAAAAACAAAGCAGAAAGACTGAAAACACGGAACGCCTGTCTGCGGCTCCCGCTCCGTTTCTGTTGCGTGTCAGCTGAGGGACCTGCCTCGACCTCCGCCCGCCTGAGGCCGCCCCTCGGGCCCGCGCCGAGGCGTTTCGCCGACCGCACAGGAGGGGAGCGGGATCCGCGCTGGCTGCCATGCCAGGAGGACGAGGCAGGCTCTCCCTTCTGCACGATGGTCCTACCGGCCCCTTCCTGGTCGCTAGCTAAGGGCGTCCCTAAGTCCCCGGCGGGTGCCTTGCCCGTGGCTTCTGTTCCCAAAGCGGTTCGCACTGAGGCTCTCCGCGACGGCGCCAGCACGTCACTTCCGGTGACGGCCCGCGGAGCGCGGCGGAGCGCAGCGGGAGGCTCGTCCGGGCTCCGCTATCCCTGCGCACAGGCCGGGCCTCTCCTGGAAGCCAGCGCTGCCTGTCTGCTGCTTGTTCCAGAGGCTCCGGGTTGACCTCCTGCCGGCCGTGCTGGCGCGCGCGGCCTTCCTGGGCGGCCCGGCAGCCTGCCTCGTTGGTCTCCCGTCTGCATGCCCTTCGGCCCCGGCGGCTGCCCAAGGTTTCGGACTTCCCTGTGCGCTTTCTTTACTATCTTTCTTCTCTCTCTCTCCAAGCTAATTTGTTCGAACAGGGTTTTTTGTTTTGTTTTGTTTTGAATGAGCCTGTCAGGAGAAGCCAATAAGCAGGACAGCCTACTGGGCCGCTGTCTTAGATAATTCATCCTATTATCTAGTTAGTACAACTTCAGCTTTCATAATTCTTTGTTATTATCATAAGGAAAACCCCAGTACAAATGTGCTGTGCATTTTTCTTTTTTTATGTAAAAACTCACAGATTTATTTAATTAAGAGACTTTATGATTTTGACTGATTTAGAAGGAAAGACGTATTGTAATGTGACAATCTCTGGCACAGCTCTATGCGGAGGGAAATTCTCGAGAACACAGGAATGGAAACAGAACACTGAGTCGCACACCTCTTGAAATCCAGACTGAAATGTCAACACACATGACTCATGGCACTTTCGACAGCGCCACGGGGAATAATGATACTTTGCATCCACGCGCCTCCTGAGCTGCGTGCGCATGATTGATAAGACATACGATTTTGAAATGATTGGAAGAATGGAGAGCAATAGATAACTGCTGTTGTGATATTAACCTTTCACAGACTTTGAAACTGACTGGGAAATAAAGTTGATTTCAGTACTTAAAATGGGACAAAGGAGCCTTGTGATGAGTGGAGAGCAATGGATAACTGCTGTTGTGATATTAACCTTTCACAGACTTGGAAACTGACTGGGAAATAAAGTTGATTTCAGTACTTAAAATAGGACAAAGGAGCCTTGTGAATCGCTTTTCCACTGCCCATACAGAAATATCAACAAATACCATTGACGCGGCACTAAGCACCTTTGGATTGGTTTATTATCTATAGCACTGCGGTAGCCAAGTGGGTTCAGCTAGTGACCAGCAGAGACAAACTGTGTGCCTGGCGCTGTCTTTCCATTGTCTTTGGTAAATAGGAATAGTGAGTATTTTCTAACGAACTGATGAACATGTAGAGCCGAAGTAAAATTGTCTATTTTTGAATACCAAATTAAGTTTTTCAGGTAATTAAAATGGTTTCTACTTTAGATAAACATCTCTGAATTTGTTGTCTAGTGTAAATCTGTTGAACAAATGAGTCAGTGAATCCCAAATCTGTACTTTATTATAGGCTTTTTTTATTTTTGAGACAAGGTCTCACTTTATAGTCCAGGCTGGTCCTGAACTCGCTGTGTTACCCAGGCTGGCCTTAAGCTCAAGGAAAATCCTCCTGCCTCAGCTTCCCAAATGCTGGGATTACAGGTTTGCCCCATCATGTGTGGCTTCTGTTGTAATGGGGATTCAAGCCCAGGGGGCCTTGCACTTGCTAGGCAGGCATTCTAACCTCTGTGCTATGCCTCCAGTCCCTGTGTCATAGTTTTAAAAGCATGATTTCAAGAGTTAGGGTAACTTGGGTTCAAATTTCAATGCTGTTGCTTCACAGTTGTCTGAGTTGTGCATTTTTTCTGACTGCTTATAATAGCTAAGATTATAAAAGTAAAATGGCTAGACAATATGCATTATTAGTTTTAATTTAATTATTTATTTTGAGACAGGGTCTCACTCTGTAGCCCATGCTGGTCCTGAACTCACTGTGGAGCCCAGTCTGGCCTTGGACTCACAGCAATCCTCCTGTCTGGGCCTCCTGAGTGGTGGGATTACAGGCGTGTGCCACCACAGCTGACTTTTCAGTACTGAATAGTGAACCCAGGGTCTATACACTGACCTACATCCTCAGCCCATTTTTAATTTTTAAAAAATTTTCAGGTAGGGTCTCACTAACTTGCTGAAGTTGGGCTTGAATTTAAGATCCTCCAACCTCAGCTTCCCAGCGTGCTGGGATTACAGACATGTGCCACCAGGCCTGGCTGACATTTTTTTTTTTTTTTGAGAGAGAGAGAGGGTCTTGCTCTGTAGTCCAGGCTGATCCTGAAGTCACTATTGAGCCCAGGCTGGCCTTGAACTCACAGCAATCCTCCTGCCTTAGCCTTCCAAGTACTGGGATTACAAGCATGCACCATCAAGCCTGGCTTAAGACATTTTAATTTTTTAAATTATTTATCATTTTTAGTAGTAGAGGTTGAACCCAGGGCCTTCATAGTGAGGTGCATCCCCAGCCCTATTTTATTTATTTATTTAGAGACAGGGTCTCACTCTAGTCTAGGCTGGTCCTAAACTCTATGTAGCTCAGACTGGCCTTGAAATCACAGCAATCCTCCTGCCTTGGCCTGCCAAATTCTAGTATTACAGGCATGTGATGCCACACCTAGCATTATTTTGAGACAGTCTCACACTGTGTTTCAATTTGTGATCCTCTACTTCAGCCTCCCAGAGTCTGGGATTATAGTACTGTGCCACAGAACCTAGCACATTCTAATTTTTGATAGGACTAGCAAGAAAATGCCCTGTATTGAAATATTGAAGTATTGTGAAAGAGATATGTACCGGTTGCTAGAGAATACTAAAGATGTCTTGAATACTGATTATGATAAGGAATCTGCTGTGGACTACATGTTTGTGCCTGCTCATCCTCTCAAATTCAAATGGTGAAATTCTATCCTCTGTCTTATAACTTTAGGAGTTGAGGCCTTTGGGAGATAATTAGGTCATGAGCTTGTCATGATATTAGTGACCTTATAAGAGACCCCCAAAGACCTTATTTCTTCTAGACATAGGAAGATGGTTGTCCATTACCAGGAAGAGTACTCCTACAACATACCACATCTGCCAGCATCTGGATCTTGGACTTCTCACCTCTAGAAATGTAAGTCATGAATGTTTATGACTTATCTGTAAGGCCCAACACCTACTTTCTATCATAAATGTTCACAATACTTCTTTTACTGGGTTGGGGCAGATAGATATCAGTGGTTAGAGTGCTTGCCTAGTATGCAGAAGACCCTGGGTTTGATTGCCCAGAACCACACTAAAAAAAAATAAATACACACACACACACACACACACACACACACACACACACACACACACACACACACGTGCACGCATGCACTCCAAGGGGCTGGAGGAACAGCACAGAGGTTAAAGTCCTTGCCTTGCAAGTACAAGGACCTGAGTTCAATTCCCCAGCACCACAGAAAGCCAGGTGTAGTGGCACACACCTGTAGTCCCAGCTTGCTTTGAGTCCAAGGCTGACCTGGGCTACATAGTGAGTTCAGGACCAGCCTGGGCTACAGACCAATATCCTGTCTCAAAGAAAAAAAAAAAAAATTAGCCAGGCATAGTGGTGTACACCTGTCATCCCAGGTCTTAGGAGGCTGAGGCAAGAGGAGTGCTGTGAGTCTGAGGCCAGCCTGAGCTACATTGTGATTTCAGGACCAACTTGAACTATAAAGTGAAAACCTATCTCCAAAAACAAAAACAATACTCCCTTTATTATACTGTGCAGAGTGATAAAATTCTGTTGTGGCAGAGACTCAAACATGAAGAATTGGCTCTGCTATCAATGGCATGATTTTTTGAAATGGTAAATAGTATTTCTGAATAAAACACTACTATACAGTTGTTCATTCATACAGTAATTGCATGCCCACAGAACTGTACAAAAAATATTTTGTGTTCATATGTAAAAAGGAGTTAGGTCAACAGCCCAGCTAATTTCAGATATATATATCCCAGGCATTGGGTCTGGGGGCATAGCCCAGTGGTTAGAGTACTTGCCTAGCAGGTGCAAGGCCCTGATTCTGATTCCCCAGTACCACGTGAATTGGCATGGTAGCACATCCCTGTAATCCCCACATTCAGGAGGCTGAGGTAGGACTGCCATGTGTTTGAGGCCAACCTGGGCTATATAATGAATTTAGGACCAGCCCGGATTACAGGAGAACCTGTCTTAAAAACAAATTACCCCAGGCACTGCAAGACTGAAATATTTGGCTTCTCTCTATCAAGTGCCAGTATAGTCTCCACTCATTGTGACCATCAAAAATTTTCATCTGGGGATGTGTGGGTGTGGTAGTGCCCAAAATCCCAGGGCTCTGACAGACTTTTAAAACAAGAGGATCACAAATTTAAGTCTAGTTTGGGAAATTTAATGACTCAGCAAGATACTATCACAATTTTTTTTAAAAGCAGGGGTGAGGATTTAGCTCAATGTAAAGACTGGAATTGATCCCCAGTACCACAAAAGGGAATACTTCCACAGTGTTAGGGGTAGCCCACTTTTGCTGAGAACCAGTCATAAGTAATAAGCCATCAGAAATATTTTTTCCTCAAGCTGTTGAGAAGAAAATTTTAAATTTTTATCTATTTCTGTATTTACTTGATACAGGGTGTCACTCTGTAGTCCGGGATGGTTTTGAACTCACCATGTAGCCCAGGCTGGCCTTGAATTCAAGGCAATCCTCCTGCCTCTGTCTCCCAACTGCTGGGGTTAGAGGCTTGGGCCACCACATCTAGCTTGGGTGGTGCTGGGGAATCAAATCAGGTACTTAATACTTGAAGCACTTTAACCTGTGAGCCATTCCTTCTAGCCTGAGAGCAAAATTTTTAAAATGCAAACATAAAGATTACTATATGTCCCCATAATCCCAGTGCTCAGAATTAATACCTCTAGCATTTTGTCCTTTCCAGTCTTATTTCTAAAATAAAAAATTGGGCCAGAGGAATAGCATAGCAGTTAAAGCACTTGCCTAGCAAGTGTAAGGCCCTGGGTTTGATTCCCCAGCACCAGATAAACTAGGAGTAGTGGTACACACCTGCACCCGCAAGACTGAAGTAGGAGGATTGCTGTGAGTTCAGGACCAGACCCTGTCTCTGAATGAATGACTGGGTCCAGTGGCCCATGCCTCTAATTCCAGCTTTCTGAATGGCTGAAACAAAAGGATCTCAAATTTTAACCCAGTCTGGACAATTTAATGATTTAGTAAGCCCTGTCTCAAATTTTAAAATAACAATGAACTACTGATATAGTTCAGTGTGAAGGTCTTGGTCTGTTACTTTTATTTGTATCTGACTGCTATGGTATGAATTTTGAGTGTCCCCCAAAAGCTTCATCTATTTGAAACTGTGTTATCAGGAGGTAGAGCCTGGCTGCAAAGGGCAGATGCTTGGGGTTTGACCTGGAAAGACTGTATCAACTTGTTGGGACTGGGTGGGGGGGGGGGGGGGGTTCCAGGGCAGAGCTTTCAGATGTGTGTTGTTGACTTTTGGGCTATGAAGAGAAGAGCACCAAACCTGGGGCAGGGGGCCCAACTGCCTGGTGAATTAAGTAAAGGACAGCTTCCTCCTTGGAAAGCTCCAGGCTAGCACCTTCATCTTGCTCCTACTTCACTTGGCTTCTGTTCACAGTGGCTGAGCAGCTCTCCAGCCTCTGCCATGGGCCTTCACCATGGCCGGCTGCTCCCTCTGTGGACTATGTGAGACCTGAAACTGTGAGCTACATGAATCTTTCCTCCCTTAAATCGTGGATGTTGGGTATTTTGTCACAGCAACAAGGTAAGGAACTAAGACAATGTCACGCAGCCCTTCTCCCACATTTGTCTAGACTTTGATTTCCTAATTAGGTGTGAGGGAGCATCCCTGTAATCCCAGCATGCCGGGAGACTGAGCTAGGAGTATCACAAGTTTGAGCTCAGGCTGGGTAATTGAGCAAGACACTGTCTCAAAATAAAAAATAAAAATGGGCTGAGGATATACTCACTGTGGAGACTCTGCGTTTGATCCCTGGGACCACAGATTAAAAAAAAGAAGAAGAAGAAGAAGAAGTATAGCCATGCTGGCTAGAATATCTCATACTCTGGTACAGGTTTTTGGAGGGCTGGTATTACTACTGCTAAAACTGTGTATCACCCAATATTATGGATGGTAAGAACACAAGATATAGTAATCTAGTCCATGATGAAATACCTGGCTCCACTTTTGTGGTCTGTGTGTTATTTGGGACTACAAAAACACCAAGACATAGACATAGCAAAATATTTAATGTATGTAGGGGTACTCCCCCCTCACATTCTATAATGATCGGACAGCCGTCACAAACGTTCACACTGCACTACCCGGCACTATCAGTGGAACTGTGGGTACCGCCTTCCAGTAGTCTTTGAAAACCATCAAGGCCCTGGTCCTCTTCACCTGGAAGTAACTGTACATAAGGTCTTTCCACAACATGATCAGGGCCTTCTGCTGAGGAGAAAATCCCTCCCACTTTTACATGACTCCTGAGGTCTTCTGTTCTTCTGCAGCCTGACGTCGAGCACTGCGCAGCTGCAGATAGTGGTAGGCTCGGACACTGCAGAGGTAGCCTCCATACACAGTGAGCAGCATCATGGAGGTTGAGAAGGCCTTGTAGCCAATGTCAGCTAGCTGCTTGGCCGTGGGCATGCTGTTCCCTACAGAGACAGATTAGATTTATTTATGCATGCAATGTTGGGGATGAAAGCCAGGATCTTCACACGAGGCTACATTCCCAACCCATTTTTTGGTTTTGATATTGAGACAATGTCTTCCTAAGTCAATAAATTGTCCAGTCTGGGCTTGAATTTGCAATCTTCCTGCCTCATCCCCCCCAGATGGTTAGGATCATAGGCCTAGGATATAGATTTAGCTAGGCCTGGTGACAGAAACCTGTAATTGCATATTCTGGGAAGCTGAGACAGGAGAATCACAAGTCTGAGTTCAGCGTGGGCAACTTAGTGATACTGAATCAAAATCAAAAATAAAAAATGGGCTAGAGATGTAGCTCAGTCGCCAGCGTCATGTGCACATGTGCATACACACCCACCCTACCTCATTCCTTCACTTTTGTGTCCTGCTTACCCTATCCCCACTCTATCCTGAATGGCATCCACAGGTAAGCAGTCTTATAAAGGATAAAAAATGGGACTAGACTAATAGCACAAGGGTTAAGAGCGCTTGCCTAGCAAGTGCAAGGCCCTGAGTTCGATTCCCCAGCATCACATAAACCAGGCATGGTAGTGTATGAATGTAATCCCAGCATTTGGGAGGTTAAGGCAAGAGGATTACTGCGAGTTTGAAGCCAACCTAGGCTACAGAGTGAGTTCAAGACCAGCCTGGCCTTGAGGGAGTAAGACTCAGTCTTGAAAAAAAAAAAAAAGTTCCGAATGACTTTTTTTTAAAAATCAGAATAAGGTTTTAATAGGGAAATGGAACGCATGGGAAATGAAAAACGTTTCTCTAAAAAACAAATGGATAAGCACTGCTCTTGAGCAGGTGCAAGTGTGGAAACAGTTGTTTCATGATATTCTGTGCACTGCCCATATGGTTCAAAATCGTACCCTTGGACATTGTACTGAATTTTTGAAAATGCAAAGTTTCTGAATGATAAATTAACCCTCCCAATTTTTTTAAAGCTAATTTTGTAGGCAGTTTACATGTCAAAGGCTAGGAATTTAGCCATTTCAACACTGATTAGTTTTGGATGTCTAAGCTCTGTTACACATGGCTCCCCATGGCTTCACCCTACAAAACATCTTTACAATGTGAAGAATACATGTAAAAGAATTCTACATTTCAAGGATTTTACAAACCAATCTTGTATTTTTCCCCTGAATTGACTCTTGCAGATCCCATCCCCTTGTCATTTCATTGCCCAGCTTAAAGGTCCAAAATCTGCTTTAATGCAGCTCAAGAGTGTTAAGACTGGGCAACAGATACACAGTTCCTGTACTCAAAATCACATGCAATTATTCACAGCTTCACACCATGAAGGAATTCTGTTTTTTTAGCTTTTCGAGTTCCTTAAATTGTCTCAAAAACAGTATCCTTTGCTCTCGCAAAGTTGCCTGAATTTCACATACACAAACTAAAGATCTTAAAGTTTTTAATTCAGTACAAATTTCCGACGTGAATACTTCCCATGTTATGGATGCAATCTTGACACTCACTTCTCTGCATGATCTGCAGGCCATCCTTGAAAATGTTTTAGGAGGTTTTTGCTGAAGTGTGCTACTAGGGTATTAATGAACACATGGGTTGAGATGAATTCTGGGGAACAACTGTTGCATTTGATGCATTACTACTAGAAGTATGGTTTGGACCAGGTGGTGGACTTCTCTGGCTACTTGAACACTGAAGACTTCAAGAGACAGGCTCATGACCTTGCTGCTTGTCAGCTGTTACAGATTGCTGTGTAGCTTACTGTGACACTGGTCCTTGCTTAACCACTGGAATACTGACCCTTGGCTATGGTGAAACAGGAGGAGTACTAATCAAAGGTTTGAGAGGGACTGTGTTAGTCTGAGGTGTGCTTATTCTTGGAGACACGTAGGAGCTTGGGGATGAGGCATCAGATGTTAAAGAAATGGAAGATAGAATAGAGGGATGGGCTGGCATACAGAGCTGAGCAGCTTGAGGAGTTATGTTGAAAGCAGATGGTCCAGCAGTAAGAAACTTAAGGATTATAGCCTGCAATGAAGCTTGAGTCATAGCTGCTGTAAGAATTTCACTTATTTTAGATATGTCCACATTAGAATTACTGAGCTGCAATGTCATTTGCAAAGCAGGAAGCAACTGTCTAAGACTTGGGTTCTGAAGCAATGGAGGTATTGGTGACTTTAAAACAGAAGAAACAGGGACTAGAAAGGCAGGTACTGGAGGTACAGAAGTGGGATTCAGTCCAGAGGCAGAAGACGTAAAAGAGATTGTGCAAAAATGTGACTTCATTTTGTCTCCTGATGTAGATTTTCCACTTGTGACCCATTAGTGGCTGTGGCTTGCACCACTTCTCTTCTGTCGTCCCCATCTTTTGGAAGCTAGTTAGCTGCCACCTTCTTTGCTTCTTCTTGTCTCTGTTCTCCCCCAAGCCACTCTTGGTTTTTCCCACTGAGAAATTACTGTTCAGCAACTGTAGCAGTACTTTTTCCCAGAAGAGCTAATGTGCTTATACCAGTCACCTGCAGAATCGTACATCTGGATTACTGCTTGGCTTACAAGAATGTGAATTTGAACTATGAAGAGCACTGTGCTTGTGTGAATTTTCTTGTGGAAAATAACTGGTCCTACCTTCCTTCTCTCTAACTCTCTGAGTATGCACATTTTTGGCCTTACTGTGACCTGTGCTGTCACTGTACATGTTTTCAGGACTATCAGATCTCCGCAACATTTTATTTGGTGGTGAAGGATTCCCCAGATCTCATATCTTTTCATGTCTGTGATCACCGCTACTGGGGAGACTCTTGGATAAACACTTAAGTGTCTGGTAAGGCTGTGAGTCCCCCCTCCAAGTGTGACAGCTTGGCTGGCCCCAGCCTCCCTCCTCATCTGAGGCCTGGCTCGCCTCCTTGCCATCCAATAGCCCTTTCTGATTGCCACTTCTTTTCCTCATGCACAAATCAGGACACTGCGGTGACAGTTAAAGGGTAGTCCAGCTTGGGGACCTGCTGGACACTGGTCCCGGGGACTCCAGGCAGCGCAGGATGGAAGCTTCCTTCAGAAGGAGAATCATGGTGTGCAAGGGATGCCACTGTGGACTAAATAAGGGAGTAGCCTTTTTTTTGTGGGACTGAGGATTGAACCCAGAGTCTTCACGCCGAGCTACAGCCACAGATCTTTTCATTCACTTACTTTTGAGACAGTCTTGCTAAACTGCTGAAGTGCCTAGGTTGGGATTGAATTTGCATTTAGTCTTCCTGCCTCAGTCTTCCAGAGTCCCGAGATTATAGGCATATACCACCATTCCCAGCATGAAAGATTTTTTTGGGACCACTATGATTCAAAAGGGCAAGTGAAATCTGCACATGACATACAGACACTCGTCTGAAACCAGGTGTTATCATCTGAATGCCATCCAGCTAATACTTGGCCCTCCGAGTTCGTGAACAGTGACCAGCCTGCCTGTAATTGTACCCCACCCCCATTTTACTGATATGTATATATGTGATACATAATGTTTACATAGAAATTGAGTATTTTGTGTATATATATATATATATAATGTCAAAAGTACAAAGCCTTCCCCTTGTGATTTCTCTTAGTTGGTACATTATTTTTATTTTTTTATTTTTTTGAGACAGGGTCTCACTCAGTAGCCCAGGCTGGTCCTGAACTCACTATGGAACCCAGGCTGGCCTCTGACTTGGCAATCCTCCTCCTTCAGCCTCCAGAGTACTGGGATTACAGGCATTCACCACCAAGCCCCACTTTATGTGGTGCTAAGGAATTGAACCCAGGGTCTGCTATGCCATTCCTCTTGTCCTCTCCTTTCTTTTGTTTTTTGTTTTTGAGCCAAGGTCTCACTCTGTAGCCCAGGCTGGTCCTTAACTCAGTGTGGAGCCCAGGCTGGCCTTGGACTCAGTCCTCCTGCCTGAGCCTCCCCAGTGCTGGGATTACAGGCTTGTGCCACCACACCCGGCTTATGTGGTGCTGAGAAATTAAACTCGGGTACTTAGCACTTGCCTTAGCATTTGCTAGTAACCTCTGAGCTATTCCTCCAGCCCCACCTGCCTTTTTTTAGGGGACAAGGTCTTGCCCTGTAGTCCAGGCTGGTCCTAAAACTACTACGTAATCCAGGCTAGCCTGAAACTCACAGAAATCCTCCTGCCTCAATCTCCCCAATACTGGATTACAGGCGTGCACCACCATGCTTGCCTTTAACTGGTACATCACTTGAAGCACATAACAGTTTTTCTGGCTCACTGGGAACTACTGGCGTAGCTAAGGGTCACACATTTACAAAGAATTATTTTCTTTTTGGTTTGCTTTGGTTTTGACAGGGTCTCACTCTGAAGTCTGGCTTCAAAATCACAGCAATTCTCCTGTCTCAGCCTTCTGAGTACTAGGATTATAGTAGTGTGCATCACAACCAGATGATTTTTTTTTTAATGTGGTGCTAGAAAAGTGTTCTACTCACTGAGCTATGCTCCCAGCCCAAAGAATAATTTGCTTAGAATGATCAAGTGGAAATTTTTCAACAACATCCAATTTGTTTTCCCATACAAGCAATCTTAATCACAGTGGAAGTTTTTTTGTTGTTTTTGTTTTTGTTTTTTGAGACAGGGTCTCATTATGTGGTTTTTTGTTTGTTTCTGAGACACTCTCATTCTCTAGTCCAGTCTGGTCCTGAATTTACTATGTAACTCAGGCTGGCCTTGACCTCATGCTTCAGCCTCCCCCATGTTGGGATTACAGGCATGAGCCACCACATTTGGTTTATGTAGTGCTGGGGAACTGTGCTTACCAGACATGCACTTTAACCCCTGAACTAAACCCCCTTCCCCTCTCAAATTAGTCTCAAAGCATGTTTAAGCCATAATATACCTGAAATAGTGTCAAGAATGCTTTTATATTATGTCAACTATACTTAACCTTCTGTGTACTTAACCTTCTATAGCATTAATTCTAAGTTCCAAACTAGTCTGAGCACCAAAAACCTATCCCAAAGGTTAAAAATCATCTTTCTGAGACCTGGGTCCCCACTAAGTGTTAACTCATATTTCATGAGATAAATTACTCCAATTTAACTATTCTCTGGCTGTTCTGATTTTGTCTTGTTCTACAGTTTACAAGGGTTTGAACTCAGGGCTTCTTTTCTTTGAGACAGGGTCTTGCTCTGTAGTCCAGGCTATGGAGCTCAGGCTGACCTCAGAACTCAAAGCAATCCTCCTAACTCAGCCTCCCAGTGCTGGGATAACAGGCATGCACTAACTACCATGCCCAGCTTATGTCAGGCTGGGAAATGAACCCAGGGCCTCGAGCTAGGTAGGAAAATGCTTTAACCACTGGCCTATTCCTCCAGCCCTTCCCTGGCTATTCTGAACTAGGGTATAAAAGGAAATTTAACTCAGAAATCCCTTATCCAAAACAAAATGTTCCTCAATGTGGGAGTATGAGTTCCTAGGCTCCTCTTTGTCAAGGAAATTAGAGTTAAAAGACTGAAGCCAAGCTCAGTGATTCACAACCCTAATTCCAGCACTAGAGAGGCTGAGGCAGGAGGATTATGAGTTTGAGGCTATCCTGAGTCTCAAAGAACAAAAACAAAAAGAGACTGATTAAAAGTCATGAGGATTAGCTTATTTAAAGTCAAAACCTTGAAGGACGAGGCGGCCCATGCCTATAATCCTAGTACTCCAGAGGGCTGAGATAGGGTTGCAAGTTCAAGCCCAGCCTGGGCAACTTAGCAAGACCTGTCTCAAAATCAAAAATACAAAGGGCTGGGGATGTAGCTCAGTGTGAAGGCCCTTCAGTCTTCACCATCACAAAATAAATAAATGAATAAATGTCAAAAACTTGGACTGGAGGTGGCAGCATACCTGTAGTTCCAGCTACTTGGAAGTCTGGGGCAGGCAAAGACTGCTTGAGCCTTAAAAGTTCATGACTAGCCTCAGCAACATAGCTAGACCCTGTCTCAAACAAATAGTCAAAAGCTCTCACACAGTCCATCATGGGCAGCCAGCAACAGAAGCACACGGTGGAGTTCTACTCTGAGAAAAGCTCTTCATGGCAGACAGAAAGCCAAACAGAGTTAATGTCTACTGGAGACCTTGCCCGGGAAGAAGCTATGACGCTATGACAGTGGTTCTTCTTCCTATCTCCTCCTCCTCCTCCTCCTCCTCCTCCTCTTCTTCTTCTTCTTCTTCTTCTTCTTCTTTGAGACAGGGTCCCACTCTGTAGCCCAGGCTGGTCCTGACCTCACTATGGAGCCCAGGCTGGCCTCGGACGCACACCAATTGTCCTGCCTCAGGCTCCCTAGTGCTGGAATTACAGGCATGTGCCACCACACCAGGCTTATGTGGTCTTGAGGAATGAACTCAGGTACTTAGCACTTGACAGCAGCTTTAACGGCTGAGCCATTCTTCCAGTCCCTCTTCTTCCTTTCTTTACTTAGTTCAAGGTGTCAGCTGAGCCACCTAAACTCAGGGCGCCTTTCTCTCACTTCCTGGTCCACAAGTTAGTAACACACACCTGAAAGCTCCACCCTGGGCATCCCTGATCTCAATAGGTGACACAATGCCTCTAGGTCCAGCCCCAGCATCTGTCCCTTTCAGACATGCTCTACATCCAAATACACAAGGCTTTTGGGGGACACTCCAGGTCTTAAAAAGAGCACTTAGAGTCAAAAGGCCCTGAGTTTGATTCCCCAATACCACATAAACTGGGTGTGGTGGCACCATCTATAATCCCAGCACTTGGAAGGCTGAAGGAGGAGGACTGCCCTGAGTTCAGGGTTCAGGGCGAACCTGGGCTACACAGTGAGTTCAAGACTAACCTGGGCTACAGAGCAAGACCCTCTCAAAAGAAAAAAAAAAAAACCCTCAAGATTAGCTGGTTTAGGAAGGTGACAGTGAGTGGATTAAGAAGGGAGATAAAGCTGTAATTAGGGAAAGGGGAAATAAAAATGATTAAGATGTGCTGTGTATATGTATGTACCAATTCCTCAAGATGAATATAGTTACTATGTATTGCAAGGATATAGTAATAAATAAAAGAAGTGGATTAAGAGTCATGTAAGTACTTCTCAGAGTGAGCCCTAAGGGCTACATACTGCCTTAAAGGTAGACCACAAGATAAGCCAAGAGGCACTGCTTCTCTGAATTTAATTTCAGTATAGGAAGTGACCTTAAGTAAGGTCAGAAGGTTGGGCCCTCCATTGCTGACCTGTAATCCTGGAGGCTGAAGTAGGAAGATTCCAAGTTTGAGCCCAGCCTGGGCAATGCAGCAAGACCCTGACTCAAAATCAAAAATTAAAAAATAGGCTAGGAACATAGCTCAGCGGGAAGGTCCTGGACTCCATTCCCAGTACCCTCCTTGCTCCCCAGAAAAAGTCAGAGCAAGAAAACCAAGCGATATAGTTTCAAGATGAGAAAGGGCTGTGTTCAGGTCATCTGAACTTTGTACTGGCCAAGCTGTGCACAGAAGAGGGCCGAAAACACAAGCATACATAGTCGGAAAACAAGCATCCACAAGCACTGCAGCGTTTCTTCAGCCTCTCCTTTATCTGCCTTTCCTCCTGCCATCCCCACCACCTGGCTGAAGCTAACCGGTTACAGGTACCCGTTTTGAGGAATTATAGGAAAAAGGCTGGAAGCATGCACCAGGCAACAAGGGAACAGGATGGTTCTGCTTGGCTAGAAGAATGACAGAGCCAGGCATGGTGGCCCACACCTACAATCCTATTACTCTGGGAAGCTGAGGCAGGAGGAACACCAGTATGAGTCCAGCCTGAAAAACTTAGCAAGACCCTGTCTCAAAAAATAAAATAAAAGGTCTGGGGGCCTACCTCGGTGGCTAAATTTCTTGCCTACCATGTGCAAGCCCTGAGTTCATCTCCCTAGCACCACCTAAAAATTAGCTGAGCATGGTGGCACACCTGTAATGCAGCAGAGGCTGAGGCAGAAGGACTGCCATGAGTTCGAGGCTAGCCTGGCTACATACTGAGTTCCAGGCCAGCCTGGACTACAGAGTAAGGCCCTGTCTCAAAAATAAAACAAACAAATCTTTAAAATTTATTTGATTTTTGATTTTTACTTTTTGGTACTGAGAATCGAACCCAGGGCTTCACACTTGCCAGGCAGGTACTCTACCACTGACCTAAATCCCCAACCCCTAATCTTTAAAATTTAAAGAGCTGAAAGTAGCTCAGTATGAAAAAGAAAGAAAGAAAGAAAGAGAGAGAGAGAGAGAGAGAGAGAGAGAGAGAGAGAGAGATACTGAACATAAACCTGGTATCCTATTTGCAAATAGCACTCTAACCATTGTGCTATTTCTCCAGCCCTCAAATTAGTAAAATGTCTTAACTGTGCTAAGGGCAGCGATAAAAAGTATGGAAGGACAGATGCGTAACTTGTTTTGGATATAGAGGACTTGTCAACTAAATGGATTAGGGCAAAATTGAAGCTACTTCTAAATTAAGAAATTCCATGGACTAGCACATTGTTCCAGAGATATAAGAAACAAGAAAGAGGTATGTGTCATTGTTTGTACAGGACGTGTGGCAGTGTCAGTTAAGATCGTGGGGCTGGAAGGAGGGCTCGGTGGAGGAACACTTGGTAAGTGCATGCAAAGCTCAGGGTTCAATCTCCAGCACTAAATAAAACCAAAGAAACATGAGCTGGGTTTGGACATATCGAAATTGACATGTAAGGCTGAGGGCAGAATTCGGTGATTAGAGCATGTGCAGCATCCTGGGTTTGATCCCCTAGCTCCACATAAACTGGGCAAGGTGGTGCACACCTGTAATCCAGCACTCGTAGGCTGTGGCAGGAGGACTGCTGTGAGTTTAGGACCAGCCTGGGCCACACAGTGAGTTTAGGACAAGCCTGGACTAAAGGGCAAGATCGTTTCTCAAAAAAGAAAATAAAAATTCACGTGATGATGTCTGTCAAGCAAAAGGAAATATAAATCCATTGGGTATTTGGGTTTGGGGGTTGTTTTGTTTTTGTCTTATATTTGCAGAGCTGGAGAATGAGCCAAGGTCACTGGCACTAAGCTACATCACCAGCCCTTCGTTTTGTGGCACTGGAGATTGAACGCAAGGGCTTCACACTGTGATATATCCCAAGCCCGGTATCAAAACTGCCCAGACTGGTCTCAAACTTGCTATCCACCTGCCTCAGCCTCCCAGAGTGCTGGAAGTAGAGGTCTGTGCCACTGGGCCCAGCCCCAAGTCCTTTTTTTTTTTTTTTTGAGACAAGGTCTTGCTGTATAGCCCAGGCTGGTCCTGAATTCACTATGGAGCCCAGACTAGCCTTGGCCTCAAGGCAGTCCTCCTGTCTCAGCCTCCAAAGTACTGGGATTACAGGTGTGCACTACCACACCCGATTTATATGGTACTGGGGAATTGAACTCGGGTACTTAACACCTGTCTTAGTGCTTGCTAGGCAAGCACTTTAACCACTGAGCCATTCCTCCAGCATCCCCAGTCCATTTTTGATTCTGAGACAGAGTCTTGTTTTTTTTTTTCTTTTTGTTTTTCCTTTTTCTTTTTGAGACAAGATCTCAATCTATAGTCCAGGTCCTAAACTTCCACATAGTTCAGGCTGGCATCAAATTAACAGAGATCCTCTTGCCTCAGCCTACTGAGTGCTGGGATTATAGGCATGTGCCACTTCGCAGTCTTGTTAAATTGCTGTTATGGTTTGGATCTGGGCTGTCTCTCAAAAGACTCATGTATTTGGATGTCATGGAGTACCTATGGAACCATGTGCTGCTAAGAGTTGGGGCCCAGTCAGAAGGGGAAGAACACCGAGGCTTGACCCAGTAAGGGCAGATCACTGGAACATGACTTAGGAAGATACACACCAGCTCTGCCCTTCCTTGCTCAGTTGGCTTCCTATCTACTATGCCGTGAATGGCCTTTCGTCCAGCTAGGCCTCTGCCATGTGCTTCCACCACTACCAGCTGCCAATAAATGGACCAATGCCTTCTGAAACTGTGAAATAAATCTCCCCTCCCTTGAACTGTGGATGTCAGGTATTCTGTCCCAGCAATGAGAAAGTAAATAAGACTCTGAAGTGTCACGTGTGTAAATTGCCCAAGCTGGGCTCAGCCACCCAAAGTAGTGGGATTAGAGGTCTTTGCCAGCAGGTCTGGCTAGCCCTTTTATTGTGTTTATTTTATTTTATTTAGGGGCAGATTCTTGCTCTGTTGTACAGGCTGCCTTCAAATTCATGGCAATCCTCCTGCCTTAGCCTCTTAAGTGCTGGGATTATAGGCATGTGTCATCACACCTAGTTTATGTGGTACTGGGAAATGAACCCACAGTCTTGTGCTTGCTAGGCAAGTGCTCTGACCACTGAGATACATCCTCAGCCCTAACCCTTGATATTCTGAGACAGTCTTGCTAAACTGGCATGGCTGGGCTCAAATTTAGAATCCTGTTGCTTCAGCCTCCCAGAGTGCTGGGATTACAGGCCTGTACCACCTCACCTAGCTAGGAAATGAAGAACTGGACAGGTAATAGAAGAGAGGCTGCATTTCAGATCCAGATGAAGATAACAAAAGCAGAGGGAAAAAAAGATCAAAGAGACAGAGGCCAAGAGAGCAGTAGCTGGAAGAAAACATGGAAAGAAGGCATAATATGAGTCAAACTTTTAGCTAAGACTTGATTTACTGAAGAAAAAATAAAGGAAACAAAGGCAGAAGACAGGGGCGTGTTCATTTAATTGTATCTTCCTTTCTGGTTAAAATCATCTCTGTATAAAGTCACTGCCACTGACAGATGTGCTGTCTTTCCAATGTGTTGCACTAGAATAAAAATTGGGAACCACACATTCAAGTGCCATGAAGACTGGTGGGAATGGGCAACTAAGTCACTGCTTGGGTGGATATCAATTTAATGCCCTCACCTGGAACAGGCTTTACAGACATCAAGGAGCACAGATTCTCAGCCCGGGACCCAATGGGCTTGTGACCTTCTGAAGGTTCATATGTAGTATTTCTCCAGGACAGAAAAGAACTGACAGTAGCAAGATCATAACTCCCTCCCCCCAAAGAATGAAGGGTGCGAAGCCAGGAGAGACAGTGCACACCTGTAATCCCAGCACTCTGGGAGGCTAAGGATCACAAGTTCAAGCCCAGCCTGGGAAATTCAGGGCTTTTAGCAAGACCCTGTCTCAAAAAATAAAATTCAATAATTAAAAAGGGGTGGGAGTGTACCCAGGACCTCTGCACTGCACTGAGGTATAGCTCATTTCAATCCCCATTACCACATACACACACACATACCCAAAATAAAACCAAAAGGTCTGTGGGTAAATGGGATTAAGAAAGCAGTATCTTGGGGCTGGACGGATGGCTCAGTGGTTAAAGCACTTGCTTAGCAAGCACTAAGTTAAGTGCTAAGTACCAGAGTTCGATTCCCCAGCACCGCATAAGCTGGGCGTGGTGGCACACGCCTGTAATCCCAGCATTTGGGAGGCTGAGGCAGGAGGATTGCACTGAGTCCAAGGCCAGCCTGGGCTCCATAGTGAGTTCAGGACCAGCCTGGACTACAGAGCAAGACCCTGTCTCAAAAAAAAAAAAAAAAAAAAAAAATGAAAGCAGTATCTTGAGAAGGCAACAAGATCAAGAAAATTCTAGGAGCAGAAGAAATAGCACAGAGGCTAGAACATTTGCTTATCAAGTAGACACCACATATATCAGGCATGGTGGTGCACACACACAAGTTCGGCAATTGGGAGGCCAGCCTGGGATACATAGTGAATTGAGGACCAGCCTGGATTACAGAGTGAGACCCTGTTTCAAAATAAATAAGATTTTTTTAAAAATAACAGATATTTTTAAAGAAAGAAGAAAATTCTAGTTTTGTCTTGGTGATTTATAAGGAAGATTTGCATAGCTTTTAAAGGATACGAAAGTGGTGACTAAAGCAAAGATAAAAGAGATGCGGAGGTCTGAATGAACCAGATTGAGTACAGCCTTGGAAAAGATAAAACTAGAAGCCGAAGTAAAAGGATTAACCTTGGAAATAAAGAAAACCTAAGGGACATCATTTTATCAATAAAGCACAAAGCCGGAGCTGGGTGCAGTGGTGCATGCCTGTAATCCCAGCACTCTGGAAGACTGAGGCAGGACTGCAATTTCAAGTACTACCTGGAGGACTGAGCGAAACCTTGTCTCAAAATACAAATAAAAAAGGCTGAGGATCTAGTTCAGTGAGAAAGCACTAGGTTCAAGTAATGAAAGCAAAAAGAAAGAAAACACAAATCTGGGTCTCCATTATGAAATGACAGGATTGGGCTGTAGGTTTCAGAAAGTGGAGGAAAAAACATAAAACCATTATGGAAAACACCGTACGGGTGCTATGTGCAAGGCTATGTGGTTCTCCTGTTCTCTACACATGGAAGACCTCAAGCCTCAGCTTTTTGCTTTTGAAGACTCAGTCCTTCAAATGAGTTTACCATCGCAGCCCGATTCACTCGGCACTTGGAGCACGCCACACTATGAGGAAGCAGAAATGAACATGGCTCTGTTCCAAGGCGTTGATGGGGATAAACGATATCAACTCGTTAAAATAAGGTTTATTTTTTAATTTATTTTTTTGGGACATGGTCTCACTCTGCAGTCCAGGCTGGTCCTGGACTCATTACGGAACCCAGGCTGGCCTTGAACTCACAGCAATCCTATCTCAGCATCCCAAGTGCTGGGATTACAGGCGTGCACTACCACGCCCAGCTTATGTGGTGCTGGGGAATCGAACTCGGGTACTTAGCACTTGACTTACCGCTTGCTAGGTAAGCACTTTAACCACTGAGGCATACCTCCAGCCCCATAGACAAGGTTTAGAAGACGGTGCATGAGCAGAAGAGGAGACATTTTGAGTTCAGAGGCAGAGTGGGGACTCGAGTTATGGCGTAGGAATCGAGAAACCATTTTAGAAAGGCGGAAGAGGGAAAGAGAATCTGGTCACAACGAACTGTAAGGCAAGGAAGGGGCATTTATATATAGTCGCTGCGTGAGGACCCAGACACCAGGCCGGAACGGAGATCTGACAGCTCTATGATACTGTAATGGTGACCCTGTGGCTGCAAGGAGTCTGAGCAGGAAGCTACGCAGCACACGCGCCTGTGACCTCGAAAGGGCACCAAAGCCTGGGACCGGTGACGGGATGGCCCAGATGGGCGTGCGCTCAGCGGATGCGCAAGCCCCCGCGCGGCCCTCACGTACCTGAAGGCTGCAAGTCCCTCGCGTCCGACGGAGGCCCGGTCTGCACTATTTCGTAGAGTAGGTGAAAGTTACACCCGGAAGCACACACGTCCGGGTCGCTGCCCTAGAACAATCCGAATGCCTCAGCTATTGGTGCAGAATGTGCCCCGCCTCCTCCCGCCCACCTGCCCAGCTTGGTCTCTACGATTCGCTCCAAACACTAGCGAGCCAACCGGAGCGCGGCCTGTTCGGGCCAGCCCACTAAGGCCGGAGCTTGAGCCCGCCGCTACTCCAAGGGGTGGAGGGTGGGACCGCGGCCTTGAACTTCCGGCTTCCGGGCCAGTCTTTCTTTCTGCGCATCCTCAGACGAGTCTTCCTCTTCGGGAGGCCCAGTGAATTCTGGGCTTTGTGGTTATGCTTCATTGAGCTAGCATCTTTAGGGACCGAAGCTCGAGCCAGCCAATCCCCACCTTATGGCACAGTGACGTCTCAGGTAGCTAGGTTGATTTTCTCGGCGCCAGCCCTCTGGAGTGGGCCACGCGCCCCCTAGAGCCTGGAGCTGACCTTTCCTGGGTGGTAGAGCGGGCTGCGGGAGGAGCTGAGCTAAGGACCTGAAGGGCACCTCAAACCCATGACCCTGGGTAGGGCACGAAGTGTGACTCCAACTTCCCCCCTGTGCGTGACCTCCTCCTTTGAAGGCAGCAACATAAAGCCTTCCAGAAGCCCAGAAAAGACTTGAGTGACAAGTTCGGGGGAACGGGTGTAGAGACGTTGGCATGGGAAGGGAGAGAGTGAAGGGCACAAAGTGGGCACCACAGTTGGGGACTGAGAGAGGCTGTGATTACTGAAGATTTTTTTTTTCATCTGTCCTGTGGTAAGAGCGAAAACATGCACATAGTGATACACGAGAGCACACACAGAGTCACATGCACTGAAACTCTGTTTCCAGAGGGAAAAATACATGCTTTATTGGGTGGACAAGTGGCCTAATAAAAGACCTCTGATTTACAGTTGACAGGGGACTGAAAAGAAGTAGGCGAAGATGTTGAAAAGTCTCTGCCCCATCTTAAACCTTCCAGGAGGGCAGTTCTAGATTCTCTCGGTGCCCAGACCCAAACCAGCCAAGACTGGGTACCTGTGCCCCTAATTCTCACAGCCTGATCCGGGCAGTCCTGCTCTTCACTGATGAGACTGGATTCTGCGCGGCAGCCAAGAGGCATCCAGAATCCCTGGTTTGCTAGTAAAAGCCAGAGTGTGCCGGGTGGTACCACACACAGGAAAAGCAGCACAGACCCTACTAGACCCGGGAGCCTCTCAGCCCTGAGGGACTATTTATAGTTAGGGGCCCAGGCTGCTGACCTGTGACATTCCCCTGCAGCCACCCAGTCCTGGAGCAAGGCCACTGCAAAACACATTTCTCTCCCTCCCCCTCCTGTTCTTCTTTCACCCCAAGGGGCAGAGTGGGTTTTTTTCTTCTTCCTCAAGTTTTCCAGCTCCTCAAGCACTGATCTGGTCAGTACCTCCTGAAGAAGCCCTCATTCGAGGAAGGACAGCTGGCTTTGAAATACCAGAGTCCACCAACGTGAGAACCTGTTCACTTTTGGAACCGCTGTCTGGCACCAGGCCTTGTGCTCGGAAGCTGTCCTGGCTGCTCAGGGGCAGCTGAGAAAAAGGTACAAGGTTGGAGAGGAGGAGCCAGTAGAGCCAGAGAGTCCTCTGGAGAGATAAACAGGAGGGGCCCAGCTAACACTTCTCCCAGCTAGAGCTCTACAAAGGTCACTGGGAGCCAGTGATCTGAGCCTGCTATGAAAAGGTATAGCTGTCAGCAGATTAAGTTTCTGCTCCCCAAAGAGGGTGCTGGCAGGCAGGGCAAAGGAAGGCTTGGAAAGGTCACACAGGGAGGGAGGAGATGGCATGACAAAGATCTAGGACCCAGGGAGTCCCTGAGGAGAATATCAAGCAGCGATCCAGGCCTGTAATTCAAGCACTCTGGGAGGCTGAGGCAGGAGGATTGAAAATTCAAGCCTAGCTTGGGCAATTTAGCAACTCAGCAAGATCCTGTCTCAAAATCAAAAGTAAAAAAAATGGGCTGGGGATGTATCGCAATGTGAAGGCCCTGGGCTCCTTCCCCAGTACCACAAAAAGAAAGAACAAATGGCAAGCTCCAAGGCCAGAGATGCCAGTGGGGAGAAATTCCTGTGTTGCAGCAGCCTGAAAGGGAAGGAAAGGGATGACCAGAAGTTTCTGAGAACGTAAATGTTGCTAGGAGAAGCTAGAAGGGGGTTTCTTTGAGATCTTTGTATTCTGTTAACAAATGCCGAGATTCACTGATGTTATGTGAGGCTGGCCCAGGTCGGGTAAGGGGAACCCTTCCCTGAAAGCCTTTGCCTCATCTCTCCTGTGGCTAAGGTAGTTCTTTAGTCACTTATTGAACTTGGGACAAACTCCTTGTCTATACAAGGCAGCAACTGGCAGTCCTTGCCCTAGCGTCCTCTTCTCTCTCCTCCCCCATACACACCCCCTGGGAGCAGGCAACACTGGGACTTGACCCCCAGCCCCCCAGGGGAGCGAGGACCTCTGCATCTGCACAGGGACAGGTCACCTCCGTTTCTGGCAAGAGGCTGTAAGCCTCCCAACAGATCAGACTTCCAAGTTGTAGCAGAACCACAGAACTTCTGTCCTCCAATGAAAAGCTGAGATGAATGCTTGGTGTGGATTCCTGGAGATCCTGGTGACCAGGTGCCCCAAGCTTCTGCTTGTCTCTTTTTGGGTGAAGGAGCTGCCTGTCCAGGGGCCTGGGCCCACTCACATGTGTTCTGGATGATTCTGTAGGCAGCGAATGAATTCACCCACTGGTTGGCCCTCGTAGCACACCTTGTACACAGCCATGAACAGTGGGAACCTAGTGTGGTTAGAGAAGCCCAGTTCAGCCCACAGTCTTATTCTACCCTCTCCCCTCCAGCCATCCCCTAACCCTGTACTTCCCCTACCCTCCCACCATGGAGCTCGGACAGACTGTGGTTCTCAGTTGCCATCTGCAGGAAATCTGAATTCTCCAGCCGCCAGTTTTAGGGTCAGGTTGCTGGATACTCTGCTGTCTATCATATCAAATTTGCCTCTGTGGTTTCCTGATTTCAAGTTGGTTTGTTTTCCAATTAGGCAACTCATTTAGCCTCTTTCTTTCTTTTAATTTTTTTTTTTTTTGAGACAGGGTGAGACAGGGTCTCACTCTGTAGCCCAGGCTGGTCCTAAACTCATTATGGAGTCCAGTCTAGCCTTGGGCTCACAGCAATAATCCTGTCTCAGCCTCCCTCATGCTGGGATTATAGATGTGTGCCACCACATCTGTTTAGGTGGTGCTAGTGAATCAAACTCAGGTACTTAGCACTTACCTAAGCCCTTGCTAGACAAGGGCTTTAACCACTGAGTCATTCCTCCAGCCCCTCTTTCTTTTATGAGACAAGGTCTTGCTCTGTAGTCCTGGCTGGTTCTGAACTTACCATGTAGCCAAGGCTGGACTTGAATTCATACAAATCCTCCTGCCTCAGTTCCTGAGTGCTGAGATTACAGGCATGCACCACCATACCCAGCTTATGTGGTGCTGGGGAATCATCTCAGGGCCTTGAGCTTGTCAAGCAAGCTCTTTAGCCACTGAGCTATTCCTCTAGGCCCTCTTTTTATCTTTCCTTCCTTTCTTCCTTCCTTCTTTCTTTTTTAGACAGGGTCTCACTCTATAGCCCAAGCTGGTCCTAAACTCACTACGTGACCCTTGCTAGCCTTGAGCTTACAGTAATCCTCCTGCTTCAGTTTCCTCAGCATGTTACCATACCTGGCTTATGGAATGCTGGGGAATTGAACCTGGGGTCTTATACTTGCTAGGCAAGTGCTCTAACTGCTCCAGCCCTGTGTAGAGATTAATAAATTCCATTTTCCTTGTCATCCTCGCCTGATGCTCCCTTTATCCAGAGCCATGAGCTCTTCTGCACCTGTTTCATTCTCACTTCTAGGATTCTTTCCCAGGCCAACAGAGCTCTGTTGTGCTCTGCTCTGCCCAGTCACCAGTGTGCTCCCTAGAATGGAGACTGTAAAAGAGAGCCATCCTCCTCCGTTCCACGGACAGGCTGCAGGAGACACAAAGGCTGGTCTTGAGGGGATGGATAAAGAGGTGGGACAATCAGATGAGCTACCCACTGCCACAGAGCTCCCCAGGACAGAAAGGAAAAGGAGATGACAGCAGGGGGCCCAAGTAATCCAATGTAAAGAGCATTCGATGCGGGCAAGCTCCGGGGCCATGACTTAGCTGCGAACAGATTCTCCAGGCCATGTACATACAGACACACTTCAGACTGTGCAGAGTTCAGGAAGGGTGGTGAAAGGGAACAGCCCCTGGCTTGTGGGTCCCTCATCATGGGGCTGAAGTGGACACTCACTTGTCTACCATGCCCTTATGCTGGAGGATGCTGTGTAGCTCCCGGGCTGTCTGGGGCCCCTGCAGCTTCTGCCCATTCAGCATCTCTTTCTCCAGCTGCTCAATGGACTGTAAAGAAAACAGAGTATGTGGCTGGAACTGTAGAGTCTACGGAAAGCTTGGGGCTCAGCCAGGAGGTGGGCTCTTGGGGGAAAGAACAGGTGGGAATGTTCACAACAATCTCAACATCTGTTCTCAAGAACTGCCTCCTGCTAAGCACCTCCTCTATGACACCTGAAGAGTGCACCGTTTTCCCTGCTGTCTAAGACCCACCTTTCCAGTACGGGCGAAGGCCTCAGCCACTTTGCGGTTCCGTCCTCCGTAGCAGGTAGTGATGAGGTCTGCAACGCCACAGCTCTCCAAGAAGGTGGCGGAGGACACAGGGCCACTACAGAAGAGCTTGGCGAAGGCAATCATTTCCATGAGCCCCAGCCGGATCACCGCTGCCTTGGTGTTGTCGCCGAAGCCCAGACCATCACAGAAGCCAGCACCCACAGCCACTATATTCTTTGGGGGAATGGAGGGCATGGGTGAGAAAGGCCTCTCTCTCAGCCCCATGTGGAGCCCTGAGCCCTTGCCGCAGGCCCCTCACATCATCTCTGACACCCCCTAAGTAAGGGAAGTATAGCACGTGTGCTCTTAAACTGTGTGCACCTCTGCAGTTTCCTACTTGCTGCACCCCCTTTCTTAAGCTCCTCCCCACACTCCATCCCTCATCCAACCCCTCAGCACAGCTCCTCCATTTCTGAAATCCACCCTCTCCAGCTGGCCCTCCCCTCCGTGACTGTTTTATTCTGTTCTGTAGACCTCATGTCCATAGCCATCTATGATCTGTAGTTCTAGCCATTAACTTTTCTGAATGTCCTGGACTTTTTTCTTTTCTTTTCTTGTCTTTTTCTTTTTCTTTTTTTCTTTTTCTTTTTTGAGACGGGGTCTTGCTCTGTGGTCCAGGCTTGTCAGAACTCACTGTGTAGCCCAGGATGGCCTTGGACTCACAGCAGTCCTCCCTCAGCCTCCCAAATGCTAGGATTACAGGCGTGTACCACCAAGCACAGCTTATGTGGTGCTGGGGAATTCAACTCAAGGTCTTGAACTTAGCTAGGCAAGCACTGTAACTGCTGAGCTACTCCTGCAGCCCCTGCCCAAATATTTTGTCCCTCATTAGTCTGGGCATCTTTTCTTTCCCTCAGAGCCAGGAATAAGGATGTCTCACAAGGAGCACTGGGTGAGACTCGCGAGTTTACTTCTTGATGGAGATGAGAAGAATAGTCACGTTTCCTTTGCTTGAGTGCACTAGCCTTGCTTCTGCAATTCTTTTTTTTTTTTTTTTCTTTTGAGACACAGGGTTTCACTCTGTAGTCCAGGCTGACCTCAAACTCACAGCAATCTTCCTGTCTCACGTGCTAGGATTATGGGTGTGAGCCACCATGCCTAGCTAACTTTTACGTGGTACTGCAGAATCAAACCCACGGCCTTGTACGGGCTAGGGAAGCACTTTAATCACTTAGCCAAACCCCAGCCCCTGTAGTTCTTCCTGTATGTGGGACTCGTGGGGAAGGGAATAGCTGCCCAAGAAAGAGACCCAGACTACCAGCAACCTAACAGCTAAGTCAGTCTCTCCTTTGGGACCTTCTCCCTTTCCCATAGTTACTTCTGTGCCCTTCTCACCTTTAGTGCCCCGCAGATCTCTACAGTGTCCACCTCTTGTACCACTGTGATCCGGAAATTTGGTGTCTGCATCAGATCTTTCAGAAGCTGTCCCTGGGCCGGGTCCTTGCAGCCTTGAATGGGAAGGGGCAAGCCTTTAAGGAAGGACTCTACCTTCTGAGACAGGGTCTCATTGTGTTGCCCAGGGTGGTGACTTCCTAGGCTTAAGGGGTCCTCCTGCCTCGGTCTCCCAAGAGGCTGGGACTGCAGGCATGTGCTGCTGTGCCTTGTGAGGGATGACTTGACTTTTTCCCCTGTCGCCTAAGCAGGACCTACAGCCCCTTCCCTGGGCTTGCCCAGCCCTCCCTCACCTCTCATGCTTCTTCCTCTCCCTGCCTTGTAGAAGGAGCTGGGTAAGAGCTTGGGGGAGCGTTTGGGAGAGGGGAAGCAACTAGAGCTGCATGGTGTTGGGGGTGGGAGGCTCTCACCAATGGTGGTCTCACAGAACTTCTCATCAGCCACTTCGCTGGCAATGTTGGCCCCCATCAGCACACTCATGGGGATGCCAAGGCGCTCCCCAATCACTTCAGAGATGAGCTTCAGCCCATTGGGGCCCTCGTCTACACCCTGGGCACAGGATGGAGCTCAGGCCGGCTGCCCTTTATGCCCTGCTGAGGGCTTCCCACCCAGATACCTAGTTTGTCTCTGTCCCTCCCCAGAGATCCTGTGCCATTCCAGCCAGCTGCAGCTTGCCTTGAGGAGGATAAACATCAGTGAATAAGCAGGCCCTAGGAAAACTCTCCTGTGTACTTTACTGACTCTACCTCTCCAGGGCAGCACATCCCCTCCAATCCCTAAACAGCCCCCTCCTGACTTCCCCACCCAACCTCCAGGCCAGCTCCCCTTTCATACCCTTCCAGCCAGCACTTATCTTAAAAGCTCAGGCATTCCCTTTTGGCTACCTAAACTTCCCTAACTTATCTCCCTCCAAATTAAGTTTCTTATTCACTTCCTCAACCTCAGGCCCCCGCATCTGATTGCTTTCTTACTCCTCTCCAAAACCAACTCCTCTCTTCTCTCAGAACTCTTGGCCCACCTCTGCCTTTGCCTGTTCTGCTTGCTTCACCCACCCTGAGTCCCACAGTAGTTCACTGCACCCCAGCCCATTCACACACAGGTGTCCCTGGCACCTTAATAAGAGATAGGCCAATGGTGTTGGCCTTCAGATGGCCCTCCAGTTGGTCACAGATCTTTCCAATGAACTGATGGGGCACCACAAATATCAGGACATCAGCATCCGCGGCAGCCTGGACCACATCTGGGACAGCCATCTGCAGGATAAGTAGGTGCTGGGGCCTGGGATATCTCTCCTCCCCGCTAGAGAACCCCATTCAGGAGATCTGGGAGCTAACAAGCGAGGAGAGAAGGAAAGGGTGACAGGGACCAACTCCAGGATGACTGAACTCCGAGGGTTCCCGATTCCCTGCCCCCTCCGCTTAGCTGTCCCCTCCACTCCATCAGTCCCCCTCCACTCCAGCTGTCCTGTGTTCTTGAGGACTCCTGGAGCCCTCCTGCCAGAACTCTTCTAGCCCTTGGCTGCACGACAATGAGGGAGGCCAAAGGCTGCCTGGACTTGGCAGGAGGAAGAGGCCAAGTAAGATTTCATCACCCTGCTCCATCGGGAACCCCCACTGGGAAGGAGAGCCCCAGCCTTTCTGCTTTCTTCCCTACTTCCCCTTGCCAGGTGAAGAGAGAGCCGTGTGGATCTGAGCAAAGACCTAAAGTCCAAGGAGCAGTCTCCAGGTCTACTAACAGCCCAGAGAATACAGGGTTTAGGGCCCTAGGCAGGCACTACCTGGAACCCCAGGTCTGGGAGGTGGAGAATGAGTCTTTGGTTGCCATGGAGACCAACTTCCTTGGCTTCCTCCCTTTCCCCAACTAGGAGCCTGTTAGGGGAAGTACATTCACATTCTCCTCCGTACTAAAACGTGCAGTTTGGGGCTTCATGAGAGTGCCCTGTGCCACGACAGTCCTCCTGAGTTGCTTCCCAAGTTGTGCTTGCACCTGAGGTGGCCCTCTGGTAAGGAGGCACTGTAAGCAAGGCCTGAGGACTGACTCCTGGACTTCCCTTGAGTCCTTCCGTCTTTAAGGCTGTTCCTTGCAGAGTGTTGGGTCTTACCACATTTGGGGGCAGCTTGTGCCCTGGCAGGTATTTAACATTCTCGTGCTCCGTGTTGATGATCTCTGTCAGCTTTCTGCCCCCAACATCTTCCTCAAACACCCACATGGTCACCCGCGGGTCAAAGCGTGCCAACTGGGCTGCATTGCCACCCACGATCTTGGCAATGGCTGAGCCCCTGGCAGGAGGGGAGCACAAGAGAGCGGAGAAGTAGGGTGTGAGGGAGGGGTCAGGGGTTGGGGTAGCAGTCCACCAGATTACTTTCCACCTTTCTTGTCATCCCTACTCCTGTGACAAGTGTGTCCTCTGTGACCTGGCAATAGAAACACTCAGTCTGCCTTGCATTTTACTGCTGGAGAACAGGGCCAGCCTCTGATCCCACCTCCCAGGCTTAAGCAGCCTTTCAGCTAGAGAAGGACATGTTCTGCTTGCGTTCCTACAGCAAACAGGGAACAGGTGCTGCAGCCCAGGCAGGCACCGGCCAGCGAGGTCTGGGCACCGTCTGTCCTGTGTGCATAGGCACTGAAGACAGCAGCAGGGAGCCTCAGGGCACTTCTTCCCATTCTCTGCCTCATTCAGAGAGAAGCTAGCCCTCTGTGCTGGGGGATGCCACCCTTCCCACGTCCCTCGACAGAGCTGCTTACCAGTTGCCAGAGCCGACAATGCAGACTTTCTTGCTAGCCATGGTGCCGCTTCTCTGCCTGAGCCACTGGTGCCGACTCAGAGTATTTAACTCCACCACACGTGGGTACAGCCAAGCCCCGCCTCCAGGAGTGGCCACGAGGCTGGTGCACAGGGAGATAAGGAGTATAGCAGAGCCAGGGAAAGGGGAAACAGGGGGAGAGACAGGTGGGGAATGTGAGTAGGGCAAAGACCAGTGTAGCTTTTCCTCCTGAGTTTGCAGCTGCCAGTGCTGGCAAACTGCTTACCTTGGCCCCAGCCCAGGTTCCTACCCCCACCCTCACCCTTCACAACAGTCTCATTTTGAGATCTGCCAAGAAATAGTCCAGATAAGGAGCAAATGACTAGTCATTCCTCAACTCTCTTCTATCTCCAGTACTGAAACAAATTTTATTTATCCTGGTAGCAGGTATGGGAATGTTTGTTCTTTTCTCTCTCTCTCTCTCTCTCTCTCTCTCTCTCTCTCTCTCTCTCTCTCTCTTTTTTTTTTGAGACAAGGTCTTTGTAGTCCAAGATGATCCTGAACTCACTACATAGCCCAGGTGAGCCTTGAACTCATGGAAAGCCTTCTGCCTCAGCCTCCCAAGTGCTAGGATTACGGGTGTGTGCCACCACACTCAGCTTATTTTTATTTTGTAGTGGGACAAACCCAAAGGCTCTCTACTTTTGAACTACATCCCAGCCCTATTAGAGACAGGCCTTGTTAAGTTACCATGGAGGGGTTCAGGGCTATGTCTTCCTGCCTCAGTGTTCCCCCGTGCTGGGATTACAGGCATGCCCCGCCACTCCGGCACGTTCCCTTTTAAAGGCATACTGCACTCCCTACTCCAGCAAAACCTTCCCAGCCTGCTTCCTCCGAGCTGCTCTAATTGTGCTTTCCAGCAGCCCACAGTTAACGCTACTGCAGGTCTGTGGGTGACAGGGGTGGGAAACTGTGGGCCCACTTCTAAAGACTGGGCCATATGTGAGGTAAGGGCTTGCTTTGGGGCTAATCCAGCCCAGCGGTGATGAGACCCCAGGATCCCCAAGGACACATTCTTGGGCCACGGTGGTTATCTCGGGGACTTCAATGGGCCTCTCCCTGCTTCAGACATCTCACCTGAATGTCTCTAAGAGGAGAAAGTAGAAAAGGTCAAAGTCAAAGGATTCTGATGCCACACGACCTAGTTCTTCTGGGCTCCAGAAAGGACAGAAAAAAGTGGCCAAAGTGTGCTCAGTCCATGAGAGACTGAGCTCCCTTCAGTTCCTTCTCTGAGGTTAATGGCTAGTTTGCAAAAGCCAGAAAGAGGGAAAGAGGCAAGACCTGGGCAGCCATTTCCAAAACTGAGTGATGCCTGTGTCCTCTGGCACTTTGTGCTCTCAGGTGCCATAACTGAAATTAAGCAGGTACAGGGAAGGGTGAGTGGCAGGAACATTTAGTTCAGACCTACATTGCCCACGGCCATCTGTTTGACTAAGAGGAGCTTTGGTTTCCAGGCTGGTCTTGAGAGGGAAACAAGAGGCTCCTAACCCTCCAACACCCGCACATTGGCCTAGAGGGCAAACACTGGCTGCTCACGTGCTGACCTCCTGGCTTGGCTGACTGCTACGTGGGCGTTGCTATCTCCCCGGGGAAACCACTGGCCAGAGACACTAATAGGAACTGGGCTATAGGGGAGTCTGGGTGCAACCAGGGATAAGAGTAAGTGGGCAGGTCAAGACTGTGGGGACATGATTTTGTAGGTTACATGAAATGCCCAGAAAGCCTGCCATGTTCTCCCACGGCCAGAGTCTCCTTAAGAGGAAGATACATAAAACCAGTAGCTGATTTTTTTCCTTAGGACAAAGTTAAGCCTTGTATATGGCTTGCCTCCCACAGTCCGCTCCTTTTCTTGCACTGGCACTGAGATTAACATACCAGTGCCAGGCTGCCAGCTTGAGCACTTATTGTGGGGGCTGGAAAAGATGTTTCTGTGCCTGGCACAATTGGAACCCAAAAAAACGGACATGTATGCCTAAACAACCCCTTGTTTTTGCTTAAGTGCTCTCCCCTCTCATCTTGTCCCTGCAGTCATTTTAGGTAGCATGGAGACAAAACACTTGCCAAGATTCAGAACTGGCTCGTTACAGGAAGTCATTTGTACCACTGGAGCTCTTTTCCTAAGAGCAAGCTAGATTATTTGCTTGAAATTAATGATTCATCACACATGTAATTAGCCTGGGTGAAAACGGATGCCATTTCAACGTCCTTGACATCGATTTTCTTCACTCCAAGTAATCATTCCCATACTCCCTCCTCTGCTTTCCTACTCAAGTGTGAGAACCCTCAATTTCCAGATTGGAAAAGGCAGTCGTGCCTTTGGTGGGCTTGAACACACAGGCAATGCTTAGTATTTCCCATCGAAGGAAGCAAAGGATAATTTTCTAACTGCAGTTTTGGAACATAGTTGCATTCATCTTACTTCAACACCTGTCTTGAACCAATGGTAGAGGAAAGCACTGGCACCATGGCAGCAGAACTCCGTCTTTGCTAATGGGAATGGCCATTCCTGAGCTCTCTTCCAAACTGATGAGGGGCTGGCCATGTACATAAGAAAACACCATGCTGGTCCTGACAACTGACTCCTCAGGGCCTTTTTTTTTGGAGGGTGGG